>CALYLW010000016.1:130475-225475 GCA_944989445.1 Ampullaceana balthica | reverse complement strand
AAGTATTTTATGATTAACAATTCTCAAATCCTCTTTTTACATCGTTCCCTTTTCCAAAATTAAAATATGAGCTAAAACAATTACGCAATATAATATCTTTTTACGGCGAGAAATGTTAGATAGCAGCACACCAAATTACTGCACCAAAAATAACTCTTATCGAACGGCCGCATTAAATTTTTCAATTATAAATATATAGTGTGGAGGGTGTTTAATGTTAATCTGGAAACCAAAATGATTATCCAATTTTCTTTTAAAAAAGCAGAGTGATGTCCCTCAGCGTTCCGCTACTTAATTGAGCGTAAATATGTATATGATGATAAAGCTCAGTTGATGTTTGTATGTTTGTTTGTTTGTATCCATTAAAAAAAGGCCACTGCTTTGTTGACGTTTCTTCCAAAAGATCTCTACCACAGTCGTCACTAAAAAACTCATATATATTTACGACACTGCATCGTAACACAATTGTAATTAATACAATATTTGCATCAGCGTCTATGAGATAAAGATAATATGGTACTACCCCCCCCCAACCCAAATGCAAAATCTACTTAACCTATAGCGCCAATAAATCTAATATATACAACTAGGTTGTGCTGCGGCGCCCGCTTTTTTTAAAGGCGCCTACGGCGCCCACCTTTTTCAAAAGCCCAGCTAACTTGTCCTTGTATGATAAATACGTAATATTAAACTTCCTGAAAGGTACACAAAGTATTTTATAATAGGGTCTGTAGGGCGCCTACGGCGCCCACTTCTTTTGTTGTCAAAAGCCCAAGTAACTTATCCTTGTTTGATAAATACGAAATATTAAACTTCCTGAAATGTACACAAAGTATTTTATGATTAACAATTCTCAAATCCTCTTTTTACATCGTTCCCTTTTCCAAAATTAAAATATGAGCTAAAACAATGACGCAATATAATATCTTTTTACGGCGAGAAATGTTAGATAGCAGCGCACCAAATTACTGCACCAAAAATAACTCTTATCGAACGGCCGCATTAAATTGTTCAATTATTAATAATAGTGTGGAGGGTGTTTAATGTTAATCTGGAAACCAAAATGATTATCCAATTTTTTTTTAAAAAAAGCAGAGTGATGTCCCTCAGCGTTCCGCTACATAATTGAGCGTAAATATATATATGACTAGCAGACCCGTCGTGCGTTGCAATGATCTCTTTAAAAATGAATAAATTGAAAGAAACCAAAGATTGGTATGTTTTAAAAGAATTATGCCATAAACCTTCGGGGAAGTGAGACAAAAAAAGTCCAAGTTTAATAGCAAACTGTTACATAAATTAATAATTAAAAACTTACAAAAGGAAAAACGATATTAAGAGGCCCAGCCAAAAAATGAGTGATAATTTAATTTTTTTTATTGCCATTGTACTCAAGCTAAATTTCTCAATATCGTGTAAAATTGAATGGGGAATTAAATTGTTACCGTGCAGTAAAAAGGACATTTGGGGCCCCCAGCTCCGAGGGAATGGAGATTAGGAGTTCAGTGCCCTATAGTAATATATTATAGCTATATACTGATATAAAAAACGAAATTTAGGGGCCCCTGGGCCCATTCGGTGAAAGATTTCAATTTAAAAAATGCTGTTCATTTTAATTCAGTTTCCTCATAGATATATTCCTTAAGATCGTGAAAAATTAAATGGGGAAAACTATCTCAAACATATACGAAGAAAAGACATTTGGGGCCCCAGGCCCCGAAGGAATGGAAATTTGAATTTCTGTGCCCTATAGTATTTTAATATCGGCTGCCAAGTTTTTGTATACAAATTTTGGTTAAGGTCCATTCATTTACTCGGTAGCTAACGCATAAACTTATTTTTATATACCTCATATAAGCAAAAAACTACATTATGGGCGCCCAGGGCCTAATTATCGCAAGAAATAAAGTGCGAAAGACATTCTAATTTGAATAAATTTCAAAATACATACATTTATTTATATGTCTCAATATTGAATGAACGATAAAATATTGAACATTTACTAAAAATGAAATTTTGGGCCCCCTGCCCCAAGGGAATGAAAATTAGGAGTTCAGTGCCCTATAGTAATAAAATATAGACCCTTAAGTTTTTATATATTAAGATGGGTCAAGATCCATTAATTTTCTCAGTATTTAACGCGAATACTAATCTTTATACAGCTAATATAAGGAAAAAAACGACATTTAGGGGCCCCTTTAGTGAAAGGTGTCAATTTCAAAAACCTGTTCATTTAATTCAGTTTCCTCATAGATATATTCCTCAAGATCGTGAAAAATTGAATGGGGAAAAATATCTTAAACATATACGAAGAAAAGACATTTGGGGCCCCCGGCACCGAATATATTGACATTAGAAGTTTAGAAACCTTAATTATGTCAATATGGGCTACTACATTTTTGTATACAAATTTTGGTTAAGATGCATTCATTTACTCAGTAGCTAACGCAAAAACTAATTTTTATATAGCTCACATAAGCAAAAAACGACATTAAGGGCCCCAGTGCAAGATATAAAATTCAAAATACCTATTCATTTCAATGTGTATAATAATGGATACATGTGTCATTAGTTGTCAATATTGTTAATAATTGAATGGTGAATAAAATCTTAAACGTTTAAGAAAAAGAATTTTTTGGGCCCCCAGCCCCGAAGGAATGACTATTAGGAGTTCAGTTCCCTTTAGTGTTTTAATATTGGCTATCAAATTTTTATATACAAAGTTTGGTTAAGATCCATCAATTTACACAGAAGCTAGCGCTGAAACTAAATTTTATATAGCTCATATAAGCAAAAAATGACATTATGGGTCCCCGGCGCCCCATGAGTGATAAATTTAGAAAAAAAGTTGCCAGTCTCCAAAAGTTTCATGATGATCGGATGAATGGTTTATTCAGCTATAAAGGACATGCACACAGACATACATTGATTTTTATATATATAGATTAACAAAAACGACATTAAGGGCCCCCGGGCCCAATCGGTGCAAGAGAATAACTTTAAAATACCTGTTCATTTCAATCTGTATCATGATAGATATATTAGTCAATGCTTTTCAAGATCGTGTAAATCATAACGGGAATAAAGTATTTAACGCTTACAAAAAAAAAGGATTTTGGGCCCCCGGCCCCGAAGGAACGGACATTAGGAGTTCAATGCCATATGGTACTTTAATATAGGCTATCAAGTTGTTATGTACCAAGTTTAGTCAATATCCATTCATTTTCCAAGCAGCTAAGACCTAAACTAATTTTTATATAGCTCATATAAGAAAATATTCTCATTATGGGCCCCCGGCGCCCCATGAGTGTTAAATTTTGAAAAAAAGTAGTCTATTTCCATCCCGGGAGCGTACTCAAAAGTCTCCAAAAGTTTCATGGCGATCGGATGAATGGTTTAGTCAGCTAACGGGAATAAAGTATTTAACGCTTACCAAAAAAAAGACTTTGGGCCCCCGGCCCCGAAGGAACGGACATTAGGAGTTCAATGCCATATCATACTTTAATATAGGCTATCAAGTTGTTATGTACCAAGTTTGGTCTAGATCCATTCATTTTCCAATCAGCTAAGCCCTAAACTAATTTTTATATAGCACATATAAGAAAAAATTCTCATTATGGGCCCCCGGCGCCCCATGAGTGTTAAATTTTGAAAAAAAGTAGCCTATTTCCATCCCTGGAGCGTACTCAAAAGTCTCCAAAAGTTTCATGGCGATCGGATGAATGGTTTAGTCAGCTATAACAGACATGCATACATACATACTTTGATTTTTATATATATAGATTATATAATTATATAAAACTTTATAATTTGCAATTGTCACGCAAGTCAGTCAGTCTGTCCTGACGCTACTAATTTTAGAAAGCAGGGAAAACCAAATTAATGCACCAAAGCATCAAAAGGTGTGCAAATTAAATATGCGCTGTGAAAAAATATTATATGAAGTCATTGTTTTCGCTCATATTTTAATTTTGGAAAAGGGATCAATGTAAAAAGAGGACTTGATGATGATTAATTATAAAATTAAAACACAAAGTGGGCGCCGCAGGCGCCCTGCTATCCCTAATATAAAATATTTTGTGTACATTTCAGAAATTTTAATATTTCGTATTTATCAAACAAGGACAAGTTAGTTGGGCTTTTGAAAAAGGTCGGCGCCGTAGGCACCCTAAAAAAAGTGCATTTTTTATAAAATAATTTGATTTTAGCTGAAAACTTCCGTCATTTTTGACGGGTGTACGCTAGTGTATATATATATATGTTACAGGCAAAGTGTGAAATTCCGGCATTCTATAGAATGCCTAGGCATTGTATAGAATGCCTGATTGTTTAAGGCAAAGTATGAAATGATTGATATTTCACACATTGCCTAGGCATTGTATAGAATGCCGACTTGTCGTCTGGCAAAGTATGTATTTGGCCTATCCTCGCCATTTTTCCAGCCCCTGATGTTGTTGGCGTTGGCGCTTTGGTCGTTGTTTTATGATGGCGATTGAAGCCTGTGTGTGTTGAAAGTTATTGTATGACAGCGTTTAGCCGGTACAAGGTTCCACTACCAAAGCAAAGACAATATTGCCAAAATTCTTCTCATGACGTCAGTTTCTGAGATTCCACAGACGTCCCCCATAATGTTTCCCTTTGGAATGCTGTGTGACCATGTAGGAAGAGAATGTAGTGTTAGGACAGGAATCACGCCATGTTGACATGCAACGACGCTTTTACGATGAGTTATCTAAGAAAGAGACAATGCTGCTAAAAACATCATTTTTTAAAAACCGAAACTGTTACCAAAATTTGGTAGACGATGTGAAAATGTCTAAGACCACCATTTAGCAAGAACCACGAGACAATTGGCTGGTGAAACACTATGATGTAATGATGGTGGAAAATAAGAGTAAGTTAATCTACCCTGTTAAAGAAGGCGTGAGTTCCATTCTGTTTTACGTCGCGGACCCCAAGATATTTGACCTACTTCAAAAAGCCCATTTGGCCATTGCTTATGGAGGACGGGACAAAATGTTGAAAGAACTTTCACCCAAATACAAGAACGCTACCCGTTATGATATTGAACTGTGTATTAATTTTCGTGTACCTTGCCAGAAAAAACAAAAAGGCGTAAAAAATGTCATTGCCGTCAAGCCAATGTCCTTTTCTGAATTCAACTCTCGTTGTCAGGTCGATCTCATCGACTTTCAATCACATCCTGATGCGGAAAACAAGTTTGTAATGGTGTATCAAGATCATCCCACCAAGTTCCTAGTTTTCAGGGCCCTGAAGACAAAGAGGGCACAAGAAGTAGCCTGATATCTCATAGACATATTTACATTGCCTGGTGCTCCAATGATTACAGTCCAAACAAAAAACGGCAGGGAATTTTCCAAAAATGTGGTAAGCGACCTAAACGAGTACTGGCCCACCTTGAAGATAGTTCATGCTAAACCGCGCCACATACGAAGCCAGGGGAGCGTCAAAAGAGCTAACACGAACATCGAAAATATGCTGTGTGCTTGGGTCCAACTCAAGAAGAACAGAGCTTTTCATTCTGGTATTAAAAGATCACCATACGAAGCTCTCTTTGGCTTCAGAGCTTAAGAAGCCTAACAACGTCGTCCCTACCTGGCGATGATTTACAAGATGTGGAAACAGAGGCAGATCTCAAAACAAAATACAGAGCGTACATCATGTGCTTTATTTTGTATTACTTCCCCTTTATAATACTTAATTATCAATAAAGTCTTTTGTGGTGCTCTTTTTACACTTTGCCTAAACGAAATCCGGCATTCTATAGATTGCATAGGCAAAGTATGCAAACATTTTTAAAATTTCACACTTTGCCTGAAACCATCAGGCATTCTATACAATGCCTAGGCATACTATAGAATGCCTGATTTCACACATTGCCTCTAACATATATATATATAAATTATTTTAAAAAATAATATCATTTTTAAAAATAACTTAGTCAGTGAATAAGCAAATGAAAATATATGCATTTTCAATGTTAGCTTTTAGGTTCAATTAGAAAATAAAAAAAGTAACTGACAATCCATACAAATATTTTGTTAGGTTGATGTTCAATGAAAGGCCCTTTAAAGTCGAAGTTTATAAGCTGTTTTCATTTCCATAAAATAAGACAAATATAATTCCTAGAAATATTCACGCGATGGTCTAAGTGGTAGCGCACTGGACTATCGATCCGAGGCAGATCCCGAGTCGCGGGTTCGAGCCCAGATACTGGCAAGGCCCCTGGGGCATTGTGCTGGCCACACACTCCCCTGCTCGTTAGTGGGGGCTAAAAACTTGTGAACGCTACATCACTTGCCCCATAGTCCGTCATGACTGGAAAGGACGCTACATAACTTGCCCCATAGTCCGTCATGACTGGAAAGGGGGTCATTATCATCATTCAATAAATTTAAACCGATCATTGAAGATAAACTGTGGTTACTAAGATCCGCAAACTTATACAAAACTAAAGAAACAAAAAATATTTTAAACATAAATATTTTTCAAATTTATTAATTAAATTCTATAAAAATCTGGGCATATTTTACTGCAATATATGAAACTACACTTATTAAGATAAAAATTATCAATTTTATATCCAAATATTAGAAACATTACTTTTGATGTATTTGTTGACAAGATCCTGGTTTTAACATAAATCACACTTGTGAATGATGTCATTAGTGCAATTATGTTAATCCTGAAAAATTGGATGAAGCAAATGCGTTAATCTGTTAGAACTAATAACACCTTAAATTTTAATCCTAATTTTTTAAATTAAATGTATATATTTTATCTAAATATCCATTTCTTGAAATCAATTTAATGTCTTATTTCCTCAAGGTCTCCTTAGTTCTTTCTTAAGACACCAATTATTTTATTATTTTGTCTTAATTTTTTTTTCTTCATCGCTATATTTATAATTACTCTTTTAAAACATTAATAAATTTAAAAAAAAACATTTCTTCAGACTTACACGCAAAATACACCACACGAGGCTTGTCGTCAGTTTAGTGTGGCTTGTCTTATCCACGTATAAAGTCCTGTAGTAGTTATAATATAAATTATGTCACATGAAGCTATTTTGTGATAATGTAGGTTATTTATCTTTTTATAACACATTGATTTTAAAGAATTCAATTACTGAGGCACGTAGAATTTTTTTTAATGTTTAAAATAACCTATTGTATTATACACTTTATTTGTGCATTTCAATGCTTATATCTTTTTAAACTATACAGTAAAAAATATATAAGAATTAAAATATATGTATAACGGCTTAATACTTGTCTTTAGTATAAACATATACCTCTTTTCTCTTTTCTCCGTATATTATTTTCTTAACCATTTTCTTAATATGTGTACAATTATTCTTTTTTTTTGTATTTTATGTTTTTAAATATAAAAAATATATTAAGCATTTTAATTGTAACTATTTAACATATCAATTTAAAATATAAAAACATATTTACGTATTTTATTTGTCACAATTTACAATATAAATTAAAAGTTAACATGTTATTAGAAATATAAGCTACCTTGAAATTTGGTTAGGGTCGCCAAACCCACTGGTCGAGGCTAGGAGTGGGCATTCGTTCAGGAACCTTAGTGATTTCTCTTCGTGAATCCATTTTCACTTTTTCTTTAATAATCTAAAAATCAGGTTTTATAACTTAAGTTAATTTAAATTCTTACTAGATGCTACGCATACGGCACAGACTTCCTCATGGATAGTGCAAAGAAAGGGGGAGGGGGGGGGGAAAGAACGGACAAAAACTACAACACGAGGAAATCAAAACAACGTGAGTGAACATCGGTGGGGAGGGGTGGAGAGAGGGGGAACCACTCACATTGTTGGTCTGGATACATTCGCAAAGGGCTTTTCTACCTTCCCACCACCCTTCTCCACCCTAGCTTGCCAACCATAAACTGTGATTGGCCGACACCAACCCTAACGAGGGTCAGTCATGTTCGCAAAGAAAGGGTGCAAAAAAATGAACTACCTAAGGGCCGTCCATAAATGACGTCAGGCACACAGGGGGAAGTGGGGGGAGGGGGGTCCACACATTTGTGACGATGTGTGGCAAGGGGGAGGAGGGGGTGTTTGAGAAATGGGACGTCACAACAAAACTCGAAACTTTAAATAAAAGTTCCACTTAAATAATTAGATTTCTTACAATTTATTTTATGTCGTTTTACATGATTCAACGCTTGTTACGATATTAGAGTGCAACCTTACACTAAATACATACTTAAATGACAAAAGAATTATAAAAAACATGATCTTTTTCAAATAGAAAATACAGCTATAATTGGGGGGTGGTGCAAAGCTTTGTGACGTCATATTGGAGCTAAATTTTTGTGATGACGCGTGACAAGGGGAAAAAGGTGAAAGATTAGCACAAATCGCGTGACGTCATTTATGGACGGCCCCCTAGTACCAAAATAAAACAATACATTTACACTTACTGTCAAAATAATAATATTCACACTTGGTTAATACTGGATACACCATGAATAATGTGAATGCTACAAATTAAAGTCTTTGCTATAAAAAAAACTTTTTTAAAAAATTAATCAAATTAAATTTTTATAAGACCAAATCAAATGATAACAACATATTATAAACATAGAAAATGTACTCACTACCTTCAGAATATCTGTCTCGTAAGTCGCAAATACTTTTAAACACAATGAATATTTTACTGGGTCTCTTTTATAAGCAGATCTATGAATGGCTTTATACTAGCAATGTCCTTAAGAAGTGGATAAGACAAAATTAAACCTTATGTCATGTACTTTCTGTAAACCTTTCTTACCTCTAACTACAGTGGTGTGCTAAATCCGGCCCCTGGGCCATATACGGCCCGTGCTTAAATTTTAACTGGCCTCATCTTAAAAAGTTAAATTACTCGAATATTTCTTCTCTAACGACGTTATACTTACTAGAAAATACTGAATTTTAATATATATTTGAGGACAAATTAACAAGACAATTTATTTCTAACCGTTATTAGCATTTATTATAAAAAAAACAGAGGAATTTATTTACAAAATGATGTACAAAATTTTAAAACGTCCACCTCCAAAAATTAATGTGATATATTTTCTTTAATTTTAGCCAGCCGTGAAAGGAAATGTATATCCCGTAGGTGTACTTAAAAAAATATATATATTTCTTTTTTACTTCAATACAAGTTTTTATCCAACACTTTCGTCTCTTGTTATAATTCAACAGATTTTATATATTTTAAGGTACGTAATATTTCATAAACATCTTTATTCCATAACTTGGCCATAATTTACTAAATTTATGTTAACTTTAAATGATGCAATAAATATTTTAAAACATCTCGAAAATTGCGATAATTATTTTAAGTCCCCCTCCCCCCTGCCGATCACAAATCGCCATTTAAAAAAATAAAATAACAATACTCATACAAAATGCAAATAAAACAACATTTTATTTTAATTTTTTGTTTATTACTTCGTTTCGGTCCTCGAATATATTTACTAAATAAAATATGGTCCAACTTGTAAATAGTTTGGACACCCCTGCTTTACGAGTTCAAGAAAACTTATTTTTTCTGGAATGCTGACGTAAGGTAACACTACATTTATATTGATTATTCTTGACAGTGCAGTTATTCTCAGTGCTTACGAAAATATAGCATAATCAGGTCAAGTCAAGAATGTAGTTATGTCTCTCATTTCTTGTTGTTTTATATCCATGATATATTAGTGAATAGGAAAGGAATCGGAAAAAATTAATTTATTTATTTTTATCACCTAAATGCTAGTATAAATTATTAAAGTAATGTTATTTAATGTGTATCAATATGTTAATGCAGTACAATTTTAAAGAATACGAATGGCTTAAAATATGAGCCCATTTAAAATGATAATTGCTTTGTTTTTAACTCGAGATTATGTACACACATTTCATACGTCCTATCATTTGCGCTGTCTTGTGTGGTTATTTTAAATCACGTAAATTACTACTCATAAATATTGCAACGATTTCATTATTTTAACATTTTTAAAACTGTTTTCAATCCTATTGATAATTTGTATATCCAACATAACAGAAGAAAATGAATTTTCTTACAATAAGTTAATATTCACCTCCCCTTTTCTGTGATAGCAGTAATAAATGTTTTCCCCGGAAAATATCCCCTCTCTCAACTCAGCATACAGACAAGCAATATTTATTTTGTTATCTTACTTCCTGATCGCTCGCAGTATACCCCATCCTCATACAGGTAACTTAATCCGTGTCAAAAATTTCAACCCTTACCAACATGAATGGCATGTAGTATTTATGTAAGCAGTTTGGCGGGTTACTATACGTATGTGTAGGTGTATGTGTCATTGTTTGAGAGAGAGAGAGAGAACTAAGAGAGAAGAGGGAGTAGGGAGAGAGAAGAGAGAGAATCGAAAGATATATGTGAGAGAGAGATAATATAGAGAGCGATAACAGAATAATGCATTCGAGAAAGAGGGAGAGAGAGAGAGAAATATGAGAGAGAGGGAGAAGAGAAAGTGAAAAGAGAGAGGTATGAGAGAGGGATAAGAGACTGAGAAATAAGCGTGTGAATTAAGAGAGAAAGAGAGAAAGAGGAGGAGAGAGAAAAATATGAGAGAGAGAGAAGAGAGAGTGAAGAGAGAAGTATAAGAGAGAGAAGGGGGAGAGAGAGAAACTCGAAACAATGTTGCACATTAAAGTTACACTTCAGTAAAGCCACGTCCTATTTAAAAAGCTCGACAAACTTGATTTTAATTGATTGCAGAAAGTTACTGGTATTTTAAGCGAATAATAACATGAGATCCCAGCTGTAGTAAGACATCATTATCTAAAAAAAATTACACATTAAAGTATTTTTCAAAGGGGGATACTGATGCCGTATTCTAAAATTTGACATAACATTTAGTATATAAATTTAAATTTCAATTTTAGTGTGATTTGAGTGTGTAACAACCTTAGCACACATTTTAAAAAATATACGATAATATGGGGAAGAGAGTAAACATTAAAGAGTGCAAGAAAATCACGTGATCATGATATGCGTGAACCTGAAAAAATAAAAAAAAACATGTGAAAGTGTCAGCATAAAGACCTCTTTCTCAAAACAATTAATAAAGAAATGTTGGAAATAACTATATAAAACTAAACAAAATTATATTTTAAACAAAATAATAATATTTTTTAAAACAAATTAAACCTCAACCGGGTGGTAATTTGTGTATGCCTTGTAACTTTCTATATTACAATTTTTTAATTAATTAATTTATTCATTTATTTTATTATTATTTATTTATTTTTTAAACATATTTTATTTAAAAGAAGAGTTTTTTAATGGCTTCTTTTAGATACACAAAAAAGTGACACTTAATATACTTTTCTGTCAAGAATTATCTTACTCATATTACTTGTGGCCAATGTACGAGTACATAAACCATGCGACACTGACAGTTTGCTAATACAATAAAGAAATCGTTTATTATATTTAAAGTTAAGGTTCACAATAGCATGAAATTTATGTGATTCTTTAATTTCACGCAGTTTGTTAGTTATAACTAAATAATCAGATTAATTTATAAGGAATAAAGTAATAGATGTGATTTTGAAATATATTTATTGTTAAATCTATTTTAAATACTTTTAAAAAATCAAGATTTTAATTTTATTCTTTAAAAAAAATGTTTTTATTTTTCCGCAAACTAATGACTGTTTTTCACCCTTAAATTATAGTTTAATTGATAATTAAAATTGAACTTGAACTATCCCTTAACCCATCGTTGGGTCGTTGAGGCATCATAGTGAACTGCACACTATCTCACGTCATTTGTCCCGGTCCTGTGCTGCCTTTTGAGAGTCGCTGAATGACAGGCCGGTCCACTCTTTGATATCGTCTGCCCATCTCTTCATTTGTCTGCCTCCTTTTCTTCCTCCATGGACTGTGCCTGGCATTTTAGTCTTTGCGAGACCTCAAGATCTTGTCACGTGTCCTGACCATAGTAGTTTCCTCTTCTTAATTGAGGTGAGAAGGTCCTCGTAGGGGCCAATGACAGTACTGATTGTTTTGCGGACCGCTTCGTTTGTGATGTGAGTTGTGTAGGAGATGTTCAATATCTTTCTGAAACATCTCATCTCTAGCGCATTGATTCTTCTTTGGAGGTCTGCATTTAGCGTCCAAGCCTCACAACCATACAAGAAGACTGACATCGCCAGAGAGCGCATTAGTCGGATCTTTGATCTCAGGGAGAGTTTCTTGCTTTGCGGATGTGCTTTAGTTTACTCAATGCTGTCTTTGTCTGGGTCAATCTGGCAAGAATTTATGGCTTTGAGCCTTCGTCGGATATTATGGCCCCTAGATATTTAAAGGTGGATACCTCTTCGAGTTTTTGCCCGTTTATCCGAATCTCAATTGTGAATTTTCTATTTGCCATGACCTTGGTCTTTTCTTCATTGATCTCACTGCAGTACGCCTTTTCTGTTTTCTCTAGTTTTGCAAGGAATTCTTTTAGTTCGTCCTAATTTTTTTTCTAAATAGTATTTGTTTAATGTTTATTATTCTTGATCTTGAAATGTAAGTATATCATATTGAAAATTAAAACAAATCTGAGCAATTTCCATTGCTTTTAAGAATAAATAATTATAGCGTTAATTTAAAAGTTCTTTATAACTGAAATACATAAAGTACATGATTTTTTTTTAAAATATACAACAACAAAAAATGAGGGGAAAATCTGTTATGGACATAGATCTACGTGCAAATATTGTTTACCATAAGATATCAGATATTAATTGAAATTAGAAATATAAATCAATGCTTCGTCCAAACGACAAAGAAAATTTGAAAACAAAACAACCTGTAAACCTCGTTTGCCTTGTATGTAGAATTAAAAATCCCACGATAACAGCTACATATCTTTTCAGTTAAGAATACGTTATATCTGCTGGAGAGGTATTTTGGTTAATTTTAATATTCTTACGAAACAAGTAAGGTTCCTGTAAAACTTTAAAGAGCATTTGAAAAAATGTTTTCAAGCTTTACACAGCTAAACATTATTTATGATTGCCATAACGTTGTAAATTTCTACTCTTTCTAATATCTTTTTTCTAAAAATAAACGAACTCTCATTCTAGCTTGAAATTGAGCCTCACCACCGCACTGAAATTTGGATTTTAATTTTTCCCGCAACTGCACCGATTAGCTCAAATATTTGTTCAAACATTAAAAAAATGTGACTTAAAATATCACAAAATAATATTATCTTTATTTACAATGAATTATTTGGTACAATTTCCAACATCTAACTTTACTTAGTAATAGAAATCAATTTTAATGTTATATAAGAATGTGTTAATACAATTTTTGTATGTTCATGGTTCGAACATAAGCATCGGGCTATGTAAATATTTCTAATAACTTTTGTAATTTAAACTTTAAAGATTAACTATAACTATAGATAAAAGATAAAACTAATATCTATATGATATATGGCATACATGCTGACACTAAATAGTATTTAGTAACGCATTATCTTTTCAAATATATTAAACTTATAATAATAATTAACACATCATTTCCTTCACCTACATCTTTGCTCAAATTCATACAAGATTTGTTATTCATTTTCCTAATTTATTCTTTCTCAACTACATTTATGGACAGTTCGAGATGTATTCAATGTATTCAAGTCTTAAATATAATCTGCAAACTTTTCAGTGCTTCTGATGCTGATTTTTGTACGTAATTTGTGGACTTGCCTAAATATCATGTGTTGAGTTTTTGTTGCAAAGAGCCAAGACAATGAACAATCTCTACATCGTACCTGTTCCTCTGATAACACACAGTTGCAAAAACGTTATTTTCTTCGTCATTGGCTTCTCCGAATCGCATACAGAGGTATGTTTTTGGGTTAAGTTTGGTTATTATTGTATACCAGATACGCCCCGAGGCGTAGCATACGCCGCAGACATACACATGGATAGTGCAAAGAAAGGGGGGAAAGAACGGACACAAACTACAACACTACAAGACATTCGCACTACGGTTATCTACCTGCCAACCACCATAGCTTGCCAACCTTAAACTGTGATAGGCCGACCCTAGCGACATGGATCTGCCATGTTTGCACACACAAAAGGGGGGGGGGTGAAAAGAACGGGCAAAAACACACATTTTTAAAAATTAAAAAAAAATAATGTTTTTGCTGGGGCTTGAACCCAGGACCTTCGACGTGTTAGGCGGACGTGATAACTACTACACTACGAATCACATGTTATTCCGTGAAGGAGCAACGCAAGTGAACGCAAGAACCATTGTTGCCCCTCTCTCCACCACCTCCGCTTGCCAGACCATAAACTGATTGGTAGACCCCAGCGAGGGTCATTCGTCATGCTTGTTTGCACACACTCGCTTTGGTGAATTATATATCTATAGATTTTTACACTTAGTACAGTAACCTGTTCCAAGTAGTGTCCTTTAATCTTATTACAATTGGTGGCATTTAACAGTAGTATTTGATATTAATTTATTTAACCTGATCGCAGTTTGTTTTAATTATTATTTTTCCTATTTGCTCAAACCAAGAATAATACTACAAAAGAGCCTACAACTGTCTCCACAGGTAGAATGTCTTGTTGCTGACTCGAAGTCTGTCAAGATGTTAGCGACCGTCAACGTGGCGTCCGATTCTTTTAGTGAGATAAAACTCAAATCATTTTGCCTGTACGTTTTTTCTTTCTTTAAAAGGTGATATTGTTTTTATGTTACATTTCATAAGACTATTGTAAATAGAAAGTTAGGCTTTCTTTAGAAAAACTGAAAACTTAAAAAAGTAAAAGCGTTTACTAAACCAACAAAAAATAAGTTCAAATAAGTTATTGTATATTTTTTTTTAAAACTGGTTCTGCAAACATGAAATCACGAAATACAAAATGATTTCAGTACAGACGCTTTACACTCCGATACGTTCATCTTGAAAGGAAGCGACAGCTTTGGTCTCACCGTGCTACTCTATGACGTCACCAGCTCTCTCGCCATCTACAAGGTTCTTCCCGTGGATCTCTGGGGCACTTCCTATTTCACCGTATCTTTACCGTAAGTCAGTGTGCTATATAACTAATGAAAGGCTTATTAGTTAGTTATATATACAACTAGTAGACCCGTCGTGCGTTGCAACGATCAAAGTAAAAAGGAATAAATTTAAAGAAACCAATGAGTGGTATGTTTAAAAATAATTCTGAAGAAATCTTCGTGGAAAAAAAATCCAAGTTTCATAGCAAACGGATAAATAAATTAATAATTAAATAGCGTACAAAAGAAGAAACGATATTAAAGGCCCTGGCCCCAAAATGAGTGATATTATAGTTTTTTTTATTGCCATTGTACTCATTTCTTAAACGTTTAAGATTTTATTCGCTATTCAGTCATTAACAATCTTGACAAATAATGAAACATGTATCCATTATTATACAAATTGAAATTAACATGTGTTTTGAACTTTATATCTTGCCCAGAATGGGCCCTGGGGCCCTTAATGTTGTTTTTATCTATTGTACTCAATATATATTCCTCAATACCGTGTAAAATTGAATAGGGAATACAATGATTCAAATTCAGTAAAAAGACTTTTTCGAAGGAATGGAAATTAAGAGTTCAGTGCCCTATAGTAATATAGGCTCTTAAGTTTGTATATTCTAAGTTTTGTCAAAATCCAGTTTTTTTCTCAATATCTAACTCTTAAACTACTTTTTATATACCTAAAATAGGGGGAAAATAGCATTAAGGGGCCCTGGCCCATTCGGTGCAAGAGGTCAATTTCAAAAAACTGTTCATTTTAGTTCATTTTTATTGTGGCTATATTTCTCAAGCTCTTTAAAAAGTAAATAGGAAAAATATCTTAAACATATACGAAAAAAGATATTTGGGGCCCCGGCCACGAAGATATTGGCATTAGAAGTGCAGTGTCTATATTATTTTAATATAGGCTACCAAGTTTTTGTGTGCAAAGTTTGGTGAAGTTCTATTCATTTACTAAGTAGCTAACGTAGAAACTATTTTTTATATAGCTCATATAAGATAAAAACGACTTTAAGGGTCCCAGGGCCCATTCTGGGCAAGATATAAAGTTCAAAACATCTGTTCATTTCAAATAGTATAATAATTGATACATGTGTCATAATTTGTCAAGAATGTTAATGACTGAATGGTGAATAAAATCTTAAACGCTTAAAAAATGTGAATTTTTGGGCCCCCAGCCCCAAAGGAATGAATATTAGCAGTTTAGTGCCCTATAGTATTTTAATATTGGCTATCAAGTTGTCATATACACATTTTGGTTAAGATCCAATAATTTACACAGTAGCTAAAGCTTAAACTAATTTTTATATAGCTCGTCTAAGCAAAACACGACGATATGGGCCCCCGGCGCCCCATGAGTGTTAAATTTTGAAAAAAGTGATAGTTACCATCCCGGGAGCATACTCAACAGTCTTGAAAAGTTTCACGACGATCGGGTGAATGGTTTAGACAGCTATAAAGGACATTCATACACACACAAACATATTTAAATATGTATATAAATATATATATATATATATATACTTGAAAAATACCCGCACTTTGTAGCGGGAGTGTGCTGACCCTTTATCCAAGTATTAGGTGATGGTTATTACAATTTTTATTTGCCAAGTTAAATTTCAGATTCAACTATTTAGTTAAAATCTTATGAGACACAGAGATATGCCATTTTACCGTGTGAGTTGTTTTCACTTAATGTAGTGCCTTTTAACATAACCTTACTATTCAAAAGATATGACTTATTAAATAATGATTCTTGCCGACCATAATAACTAAATTTACAATTTCATTCCCACTTGTACAAAATTAATATAGCGTATAATATGTTTTCCGAAAGAGCTCTACCACCCTCGTCACTCTAAAATTTAATATATAATTACGAAACTGCATCGTATCACAATTGTAACTTATATAATATTTGTAACCACGTCTATGAGATAAAGAACATGTGGCACTATCCCTTTAAAAGCCAAAAGCTAATTGACTCATAGCGCAAATAAACAAAATTATAAATGTACTTTCTAAAATACTATTTTTTTAAAAACGGTCGTATTAAAATGATATAAAAAATGTGCACACCATATTTAGACATATAGAAAGCTGGCCGCATAAAATAAAGTATTGTTATAAAGTAAATGTACTGGATCAAAATAACTCTTCATTTTGACGTATTCATAATTGTCTAAACAGGGAAATAATATTTAACATTTTTATGTCTCTATATTTTACGATTTATATATACGGTTTATAAGCAATGTGTATAATTTCAAAAAGAAATCTTTTTTGTTTGTTCCCTATTTCGGATAAGGCATCATATTTTGTAAATTATATTCAATGCACACACACCAGATTTTATATCTGAAAAATAAAATTCATTTAAAAAAAAAGATTCAACCGTCTGTTAATAAGGGCATCTTAAAAATGATTAAAAGGCAATTTTAGAAATGGCCTATGCTATTCTGAATACAAAGGAATGAACAGAAAAACATATTCAATTCGCAATTCATATTAATTAAGCGTTTTCAGGATCACTTCATTAAATTTAGTCAACTTTTGTTAATACGTTCGGTAGCGAAAGTTTATATTGTATAGTGTATATAAAGCTTAAGTAAACAGTTTTAAAGTGTACGTTTATTTGACATAGGCCATCACTTTAAACATAAAATAAACTCGCTACATCTGTGGTTTGTAATTAAATCTCGAGTTATGAATTAATTTTTTTAAAATCCCAATTTTATTCATTGCATGTAAAATATTAATACAATGCATCGTGAAAATAATTGAAATAAAATAATTTAAACGCATATCTAATATATAAAGCTCAGTTGATATTTATATGTTTGTTTGTTTGTATCCATTAAAAAAGGGACACTGCTTTGTTGACATTTTTCCAAAAGATCTCTGCCACTGTCGTCACTAAAAAAGCTCTTATATATTTACGACACTGCAATGTAACACAATTTTAATTAATACAATATTTGCAACAGCGTCTATGAGATAAAGATAATAAAAATAAATTTAAAAAATTAGGCTATATTCCTAATTTTAAAAAAACAAACAAAACAAATCAATTTTATGTTAAAAATGCATGTGAAACCATCACAATAATCGATTTTTAAAATGGCCTATGTTAATCCATCATCAAAGGAATGAACATAACATATTCAATTCGCAATACAAAATAATTAAGCGTTTTCAGGATCACTTTATTTAGTTTAATCTACTTATGTTAATAAGTCCGGTAGCCTAAGTTTAAATAGTATAAGTGTATAGGTTATGTAAAAGACAACAGCTTATGTAAAAGACAAACAAAATATAAATGTTATACTAATAGGACACAGCTAAATTTAAGATCCGTACACGAAAATGTGAGCACAGTAAACAGGCGATAAAAGATTTTAAAACGTGCACCGCTAAAAATTAAGCCTTGAAAAAAATACTGACACAATTATTACATAAATAGGTTACTCCTTTAAATGTCGAGTTATGGAACAGAAAATAATTAAAACAAATTCGCAATTAAATTTAAACATGTAAACAATTAAATCTAATGCATCGTGTGGCAGTTGTAATTAAATATGTTTACGTGTCTATCTAATATATAGAAAGTAACAGTAAAGAAAATGACAATTCTTTGTACTACACAGCTCAAATTATGAAGCGTACACGAAAATGTGCGCACCGTAATTAGACATTATAATATTTTTTTCAAATGCGCACGGCTGAAAATAAAGTATTGGCATTGGAGAAAATAAACGTCACCAAAAGTAACTCGCTTTGAACGGCATTTGAACGTCCGCGTAAATTTGTTCAATACAGAAATGAGGTTAAATTTTTTATTCTTTGTCTCTGCATTTTCTGATTATTTAATTTACGGCATTCGGGCAAAAGGGACAATTACAAAAACTAACTTAAAACCACCTTCAGGGTAAAAGGAACCGTCCTGCCAAATTTGGTCCCCGTCCGTCATTTGGTTTTTCCGTGATTGTCTAACAGAAAGTCGAAAAGTGAAACATACAAACATACAAACATACAAACATACAAACATACAAACATACAAACATTTGAGCTTTATATATTAGATAGAGTGGCCCAAAAAAGATAGACACAAATTTATTTATTTTTTCTTTGATTTAAACCCCACATTTGATTACCACAAAAAAAGTATTCCGAAATCTAAAATTTCATAATTTTCAGATGAAATTTAGAGGTTGCACAAGCTCTCTGAAAATTTAGGTATGTTTAATTCGCGAGACATTATCAGTGTTTTTCTACCATCATAGAGAAAACAATAAAACTCTTAAAGACTGTGCTAGAATAACTGTTAGTGAAATTCTTACTATTTGCAGAAAGCTGTAATTCCAACAGCTTACAGCTACCACATAGAAAATCGTCTTTTAAAAGTCCATCAGCAGTAGCAGTGTTTGAGTAAAGCAAAGAATCGGCGCCCAGAGAAGCAGATTTCAAATGAAATTGCATGTTCTTCAAAACATTGATAAACTGTCTGACATCGCCCATCAGAGTGCTGAAAAACTAACAGAACAAACACAAGATTTAGAATTTCTTCGTGACCAAAGGGAGAGAAGAATTGGATACATGGCTGGAGTGGATAAAGCAAAGTGATCGTACTGCAGTACATTTACTAGCTGCTACATTTCATTCTCTTGGTCACGATGTTAGTGACATGACATTAAGTTGAAGTACTGTACAGCTTGTGAGAGCTGAGATTAGGAAAAAAACAGCACATGAAGTTAAATAATTGTTTGATCCAAAAGTACCATTAACTGTACATTGGGATGGAAAATTGCTTCCAGATCTCACAGCCAGGGAGAATGTTGAGAGATTGCCAGTGATTGTAACAGGACTGCAAATAGAGTGCTTGCTAGGTGTACCAAAATTGGCTTCAGGGACAGATGACAGTCAAGCTCAAGCTGTAGTTGAATGTCTGAAGGACTGGGGAATTTGTGAAAAAGTAGTAGCATTAAGTTTTGACACAAAAGCAAATAACACTGGGGATTACAAAGGGGCATGTGTTTTAATTGAAAAGCTGCTTGAAAAAAGTCTGATTCATCTTGCTTGCGGCCACTATATGATGGAAATTGTTCTGGAAAAAGTGTTCACCGCATTGAGGATAAGTGGGCCCTCATCTAGACCTGATATTTCACTTTTTAAACGATTTAAAGAGCAGTGGCATTTTATGGAGAAGGGATCATATGATACTGCAGATGGGATAACTGAAGTAGACCTTTTCAAAGAGAGCACATTGCAGTTTGCAAATGACAATCTTCAAATTCGTCACCCATGAGATGATTACAGAGAATTTGTGGAACTGGCTGCCATATTTCTTGGAGGAACACCACCACGTGGGATTCATTTCCATGCTCCTGGAGCTGTACACAGGGCACGTTGGGTGGCAAAAATAATTTATTGCTACAAGATGTGGATGTTTAAGAAGCAGTTTAAGCTGAAGCTTTCTGAAGAACAAGGACTGTTTCAGTTACTCTGCTTTGTTTCCAGTACTTATATGAAACTGTGGTTTCAAGCCCCACAGCCAGCAAGGGCTCCATCAAATGACCTACAATTTCTGAAGGATTTAGAAAAATATAACTCTGTTAATTCAGTTATTGGAAAAGCAGCAAAAAAAAAGCTTTCAGTCGACATTTATGGTATCTAAATGAAATTACAGTGGGCCTCGCTTTTTTTGGATGAAAATATTGATCCCAAGCAAAAGGTTCAGATGCTTAAAAATATGCAAGAAAATCCCGGATCTACAAATCGAGCTCAGGATCTTGATTCCAATGGATTCTATGCAGACCAGCCCATCAGCTTCTTTGTTACAAACAATACAAAGGCATTTTTCTCCATTCTTGATTTGCCACATTCATTCCTGGAGATGTCCCCTGAAACATGGAGCAGCAACAATGAATACAAACATGCAGAAAAGGTTGTAACCAATTTGAAAGTTCTTAATGACACAGCCGAAAGAGGAGTGAAACTGATTCAGGATTTCAATGAAGTTTTATGCAGAAAAGAAGATCAGAAGCAATTCTTACTTCAGGTGGTGCAAGAACACCGACGATTATATCCGGATGCAAAGAAGACCACAGTGGTTACTGGACTAGCAAAAAGCAGTCAGTGAATATGACGTCCATAAATAGTAAACACTTTGTTGCATTCTATTATTTTATTTGTTTTGATGCTGTTATTTCATGTTTAACACTAAACATTCAACATAAACCATTAAATTACTATTTAGTACCAAATCAATGTTTTCATTGCCTTTGTGCAACCCCTAAATATTTCACGATTGTATTCATTTTTTCAGAAAACACTTTTTTTGTACTGGCAGAACACAATGCAGGGCTTAAATTTAGAAAAATCGAAAAAAAATTTTTGGGGGCCACTCTAATATACAATCTTTAAATTTCGTTTTAACATAATTAATATGAATGACAGAAAAAAATATTTCTCTTGTGATTGCGTGTGAACCAATTTATATTAAGATTTTTATTCATATTGGAAAAAGTTGGGGGGGTTTTTCATACATTTTAATTTTTCTTACATTTACTCATAATTCATTTCTAATTGAAGGATATTTAGTCATTTATGCATGCTGTCCATGCAAACACCAATCTTTCAATCAGCTTCATTTTTTTAAAATTATTTTTTTTCTATACAGTCACGATTCCTTCAATCAATGTAGTTATTTCTTATAAGATTTTTTTTAAATACTTGACATTCGCTTCATTCAACATTTTTTTGTAAAAATTTTTTTAATGCTTTATCCATTTATATATAATTACTTTCTTTATAACTTTCGTTTTGTTTTATCCTCCTATCCACACAGAGACAAGTCGTTCATTCAGATCGTGTCCTCAGAGTCCACTACGTTGACCATTACTCTCTTGTTTCATGACGTCATGGACACGTACACGTTTAATAACATATCATTGGGTAGCGGAGACAGAATTCATTCCTCCTTAGCAAGGTTTATCTTGACCAGTGTTAGATTCAGACTTTTTCATATCTCTACCATAGCATTGCATGAAGCTACTTAGCACAGTCATTAATGCAAGGGTGAAATATTTTTTTTATATCAGTTTGTTTTTAGCAAGCACAACTATGCAACCAAACTAGAAGTACATATGTGTGGTAATTTAAAAATAACATAAATTCCAAAATATAAATTTCTATATACTTATATGATGCATACCTCTTGTATACAACAGTAATGCTTCATTTACGCTGAGTTTCTGCTCTGAGGATTCCCCTAACTCAACATATGGTAATTTATTTGTATGTTTATAGACATGTTATTTATTTTTGCATGATTCCGTAAACAACTTGATTACCGCAGTATACGATTTTAAATAAATGCTATCTGTTTAAGTATTTTTTACCGCTTCTCAGCAACCGTCCATAAAATATTTAACTTTGTTTCTAAATGGTAATGAAAGCAACAACAAAATAAATGTATTCTTTGTATATGTCATACTTACATTATAATATAACATGTTAAATAGATTTTTAAAATGTGATACAATTTACCTTTTATTAGGGCTGCGGAAATTAACGATTAATTTCTCGATTAATCGTTAAATTTTTTTATCGATTAAAATTATTTTAATCAATAAAAATTCGATTAAAATTAAATAAAATATTTATAGTATTTTTTAAAATTTTTATTAATAAATAATTAATTATTAATAATTAATAATAATTTATATATTTTTTACGTACAAACGTCTCCCGCGTAATATTATAATTTATTTGGACCGGCAAACGTCAACTAAAAAATGACTGACAGCATCAGCGCAGTTAAATTTAAACATATAACTGGAAAGTTGAGCAAAAATTTTGTTTTTAAGTAGGGCTGCGGAAATTATCGATTAATCTAAAGATAATCGTTAAAAATTTTATCGATTAAATATCGATTAAAATAATTTTAATCGATAAAAATTCGATTAAAATTAAGGAAAATATTTAAAATATTTTAAAAATTTTTTAGTAATAAATAATAAATTATTAATAATTAATAATAATTTATATATATTTTTTTACGTACAAACATCTCCCGCGTAATATTAAAATTTATTTTATTAATGTATGTTGACAGGCAGACGTCAATTATAAAATGTCTGACAGCCAGAGCCGTCTTTCCATCATTTTGGGCCCCCGAGCAAAAATATAGTGTTGGGCCCTCCCCGCGGCAGGAATAAAAAATGAATATACATAATATATATAAATAAACCTATTCCCATGGGGCCCATATGCTCATGGGCCCCCGGGCAAATGCCCAACGGACCTACGCGTTAAGATGGCCCTACTGACAGCATCAGCGCAGTTAAATTTAAACATAACTAGAAAGTTGAGCAAATATGTTATTTTTAAGCTAACTGCGGATGGCAAAGTCGAAGATTGTGAAAACATTTTCTGTGTCCAATGACATAAACAATTCTCTTTTAAAGGATCAAATACATCGCTGGCGTACCACCTTCATCACAAATCAAGTATCAACACATTGTCATGAAATTTAGTTCAAAATTATCTTAATTTTCAATGTCCGTGAGAAATGTTCAGTTTAATGACGTCATAAATTTCTATTTTTGGTTTTAATCGAAATTATCGATTAATTAATCGATAATTTTTCAAAAGTTAACGATTAAATTTAAATTAATCGATAACAGCCCTATTTTTAAGCTAACTGCGGATGTCAAAGTCGAAGATGGTGAAAAAGTTTACTGTGTTCACTGCCATCAATAATTCACTTTTAAAGGATCAAATACATCGCTGACGTACCCGGAGCCGTATTTATACCAGTTTGGGCCCCCGGGCAAATAAATAGTGTTGGGCCCCTTCCCCGCAGGAATAAAAAAATAAATATACATAATATATATAAATAAATATATTCCCATGGGGCCCCTATGCTCGTGGCCCCCCGGGCAAATGCCTAACGGGCCATAGTGTTAAGACGGCCCTGGACGTACCACCGTCAGCACAAACATCCGATCAAGTATCAACACATTGTCATAAAATTTAGTTCAAAATATTCTTAATGTACAAGTTCTGCGAGACAGGGGAAATAACTCAATAAAATATTTTAAAAGCCAATTACCTGTTTTTGTTACTTCCCTTGAAATGTTCAGTTTAATGACGTCATAAATTTCTATTTTTGGATTTAATCGAAATTAACGATTAATTAATCGTTAATTTTTCAAAAGTTAACGATTAAATTAAAAATAATCGATAACAGCCCTACTTTTTATATATTTAATCACAGTGTCAAAATATTATTTGAATGTTTGTTTGTTGTTGTTTTTTGTGTTCCTTATAAGAAAAACATAAAAATGTCATAAATTATATTGAATTGATAACAGCAGAAGATTTGAAAAATGAACTAATTTAAGTATTAAAGCTTTCGCTTATATTTTCAAAAACTGTAACCGAAGCTAAAGTGTTATTTGTTTCTATCTAGGAACATGGATTCAGTCCCATAAGCCAGTGGGTGTGGTCAGCGGTAACTGTCTCACCAGTTTTCATGATGAGTTGTGCATCGCCAGGTCCAAGGACATGTCAGCAGGCAAGAAATGTGATGTCTAAGACTAATGAATTAATAATTGTAAATTACTTAGAAGTCATAAATTTCGACATAGTGCTAACTGCTAACTCATCAAGGCAAACAAATATTTTCACTAGATATACCTGCTAATACGCCTCTTTATATCTGATAATGTCTCAACTATATCCTTTCCCCATGTAAAATCTTCAAGTAGCTACTTTACACGAATCTTTGCGACGCATCCCACAACATATATCCGCCACTCATCACCGATGAGTGCTCCCATAAAAACTGCTGTCAGCAACTAATCCAAACAATTGCTCCCAGCTACAGTACCAAGTGATTGCACTCAGCATTTGCTTTCCGCGGTCTCTCCCAGCAATATTTCTTCGCTACGTCTCTCAACTCTGCTCTCAAAGATCGCTCCCAGTGATGGCTAACAGCGATGGTACCCGGCAACGGCTAGCTGTGTACCTAACAGCAATATTTACCTGTTACACTTCCCCATTGAAACCTTCCACATCACCTCCTAGTGTCCATACTTCTCGTCTGTCGATAGCAGTATCTCAACAACGGAAAGCTGAAAAGGGGAAGCAGCATTATTCATTTTAACTGGTTTTTAATCTCACACATATGTTTCCATATTTTAAAAATGTTGATACAAGCTTTTAAAAATAAGTAACAGCTAACAATTGATGTTGTGATATTCTAGAGATGTTGCCTTCGTCATTTCTCCTGGGCACTGAGTACGTCATCCCCCGCACGTCACAAGTACATAGGAACAACTTCGTTCTGTTGATGGCCACTCAGGACAACACTCACGTCTCGTTGTACACAGGAAACACGAGTCGCGAGGTCAAGCTAAATTCTACTGGAGACTCTGAAAGGGTGAATCAGGCGTTGATGTTTTTGTTTCTACCTATCACTTGTCCCTTGTCCCTTATGGCTTATGGGTTTTCCTGAGATAATCGTTAGTTATGGAAAATTCTTTTAATAAAAATAAATGTTTCTATAAATTTATAAGTTTCACATATTGCACATTTTGTACAGTAACCATTTTTAGTTCATAACCTATATTCTTTTACAATTCCCTTTTTTTAATGCGTACCAAATCTTTAAGGGGTTAATTTACAATATTGTGTGATGATTTTTTCTTGCTATGGAAAAAAAAACTAATTTCCTTAACTGTTCACTGCTTTTGTTTAGTTATCAACTGATGAGAACTCTACATGGTAGGGACAATACAAATGCAATAGACTAAAGATGAGAACCAATGTTTTAAAACAATTTTGAATTATTATTTTTTTTAATTAATATTTCTTTAAAGGTATTTCTTAGTAAGAAACGTGATGCATTTTAAATGCGCTATGGTAAGAGTGCTTTTATAAAACCAATACCATTTTAAATGCGCTAGTGTGAGAGTGCTATAATAAAACCAATACCCTTTTAAATGCGCTATGGTGAGAGTGCTATTATAAAACCAATTCCATTTTAAATGCGCTATGGTAAGAGTGCTTTTATAAAACCAATACTATTTTAAATGCGCTAGTGTGAGAGTGCTATTATAAAATCAATATCATTTTAAATGCGATATTGTGACAGTGCTATTATAAAATCAATATCATTTTAAATGTGCTATGGTGAGAGTGCTATTATAAAACCAATACCATTTTGAATTTTAGATAAATCATCTACTTTTAAAAAATATAGTTAAATCGTAAAGAATTACGATTATTTTTTAAAATTCAATTAAAACTAACATGTATACACACAAGCAAAATATAATTATCCAATCTTTCACCTTCCTATATATTTGTTTTACGTGCAACAAATTGGTCGAAATTTGTATTTTTTACTCTTTTTTTTAAAGAATAAATTTAGTTGTTGTTTTTGCGTATGTATGTTTTTGCTTGTTTTTTAAGTAATACACATTTCTTATTTTTTTCACTATCCAATATGATATTGTGTTAAGATCCTCTGCGCTAGTATCACCCATGCTGCTCTCCTCTTTCATCAGTTTTCTGCAGTGCCGTGTGTTGTCAATAGCACCAGACCACTTCAGGTGTTCTTCATGTTGACGTCATCATGCCACGAAGACGGCAACTCCACTCAACTATTCAGCGACTCAGCGATCTGTCTTATTATTCCGAATACCTTATTCTTTAATGAATACAAGTGGAGGTAAAAGATGGGTCTCGTTTTTTAATTGGTTGAAAGGTATACATGTACTTAGTTAAAATGATACTGCGAATAATATAATTCTTGAATTTTTCATTTAACGATATCATTGTTTCAATTTAAAAACGATAAAAAAATTGATCAAACATTTAGACTACAATTATCACTTAATTGTTTGCGGGGTACTATTCCGAAGTTAATTTTAAACAATTGTGTTAGAAATCTTTTTTAAAAAAAAACTTTTTAACTGAATGTGTCTTTGTTTGTATAGTATATTATTTAAATCATTTAGATAATATAATTTGGTCCTTTTAATTTTTGTTTCTGAACGCTACTTCACATGCCCCATAGTCCGTAATCGATTAGAAAGGGTTTTATATTATACATTTTAGCATATAATTGGCATATTGCTGAAAATTAACAAATGCGTTAAAAATGTGCATGTTAAAAAATATGTTAAAATATAAATGATTGTATTTGATTTAGGGTCTGCGATTTAAAAGTTTAAACAAAGAACTATACATTTTTATTGATAAAATAACGTAATGAAGTTGTATCATCGTTATTGTTCATAAATATCTTTTCGTACTCGTTTTTTTACTTGGGTATTATGAGATAAGTAATTAGGTGGGTTTTTTTTCCTTTGAAAGCAATGACAGCAATGTATAATATAAAACATAAGGCATAGATCATTTATTATATGGCAATTCAATATCAAGTTTTTCTTTAGATTAATAATATTATTTAATCCTTATAATCCCACTGGGAATTTTAACTATTAGAGAATATGTAGCATGCATTATTTCATAGGACGACATATAGAAAACTGTCTAAATAAAATGAAGTCGAAATTACACTCATTGACATTTTTTATGATATTTTGAGAATTACAAAATGTTTAAGTTACTATATGAAATAATGAAGAGTAAGATTGAAATAAAGATAAATGTTTGCAAAATTCGCAAACTATTTCCTTAACAACAGTATCAATTTTTACTTACTATTAATATGCTTGAGACAAACCTTGCTTTGTTGTTGATATATATATATATATATAATTTAAAAGGAATTTGCCCCTGGATATTGATATGGAGCATTTTATTCTGCTTGTAATACAAGATCAGGAACAAATCAAAGTAAATGGAAACAATTTAAAAGAAGACAGGTAAGATTAATCTGGAAATATGACTGTCTTCAACCATGTTTTCTTATATTTTTGTATAACATTTAACATCAATTATATTTCAAGGAGGAGATAAGTAGAATTTTTCACTCTCTTCTTTCATATATATTTCTCTTTTTGTCTGCATGTCTCAGTCTCTATGTATATCTTTCATAAATATATTTTATTTTCTTTAATAAATGAATACAAAATAAAACACATCAATTAAAAAAAATAATAATAGTAACCTGCAATAAACACCGCAAGTTTTATGATGTACTAGCAGACCCGTCGCGCGTTGCAACGATCTCAGTAAAAATGAAAATTTAAAGAAACCAATGAGTGTTATGTTTAAAAACAATTATGCAGAAACCTTTGCAGAAGAGTGGAAAAAATTCTAAGTTTCATAGCAAACGGATAAATAAATAAATAATTAAATAGCGTACAAAAGAAGGAACGATATTAAGGGCCCCCGGCCCCAAAAAGAGTGATAATATACTTTTTTTTATTGCCATTGTACTCAAGCTATATTCCTCAATATCGTGTAAAATTGAATAGGGAATACAATGATTAAAGTTCAATAAAAAGACATTTGGGGCCCCCAGCTCCGAGGGAATGGACATTAGGAGTTCAGTGCACTATAGTGATATTGGTTCTTAAGATTTTATATTCTAAGTTTGGTCAAAATCCAGTTATGTTCTTCTTATCTAACGCTTAAACTACTTTTTATATAGCTAATATAGGGGTAAAATGACATTAGGAGGCCCCCTGCCCATTCGGTGCAAGAGTTCAACTTAAAAATCCTGTTCATTTTAATTCAGTTTTATTGTGGATATATTTCTCAAGATCTTTAAAAATTGAATAGGAAAAATATCTTAAATATATACGAAAAAAAGACATTTTGGGCCCCCGACCCGAAGAATTTGACATCAGAAGTTCAGTGCCCTATAGCATTTTAATATGGGCTACCAAGGTTTTGTATACAAAGTTTGGTGAAGATCTATTTATTTACTAAGTAGCAAACGCAAAAACTAATATTTATATAGCTCATATAAGCAAAAAACTAAATTAAGGGCCCCAGGGCCCATTTAAGACAAGGTATGATTTTCAGCAACCTGTTCATTTCAATATGGATAATATTGGATACATTTACCATTACTTGGAAAGTTTTTTTAATAATTAAATTGAGGAATAAAATCTTAAAAGTTTAAGTAAAAAGGTATTTTAAGCCCCTAGCCCCGAAGGAGTGGCCATTAGGAGTCAATTGCCCTATAATATTATAGTATGGGCTACCAAGTTTTTGTATACAAAGTTTGGTTAAGATCTATTCATTTTTAATAAGTAGATAACGCTTAAACTAATTTTTATATAGCTCGTATAAGCAAAAAATAACATTATGGGCCCCCGGTGCCCCATGAGTGTTAAATTTTGAAAAAAAGTAGCCAGTTATCATCCCGGGAGCATACTCAACAGTCTCGAAAAGTTTCCTGACGATCAGGTGAATGGTTTAGTCAGCTATAAAGGACATGCACACACACACACACACACAGACATACTTTGATTTTTATATATATAGATATGTATATATATATATAACCAAAAATACATTAAGGGCCCTGGGGCCCATTCTGTGCAAGATATAAAGTTCAAAACCCCTGTGCATTTCAATTTGTATAATAATGGATACATTTGTCATTATTTGTCAAGATTGTTAATGACTGAATGGTGAATACAATCTTAAACGTTTAAGAAATGTGAATTTTTGGGCCCCCAGCCCCAAAGGAATGACTATTTGCAGTTCAGTCCCGTATAGAATTTTAATATTGGCTATCAAGTTGTCATATACAAAGTTTGGTTAAGATCCAACAATTTACACAGTAGCTAGCGCTTAAACTAATTTTTATATAGCTCATATAGGCAAAAAATGACATTATGGGCCCCCGGCGCACCATGAGTGTTAAATTTAGAAAACAAAGTTGCTAGTTACCATCCCAGGTAGGAACTAAGCAGTCATCAAAAATTTCATGATGATCGGATGAATGGTTTAGTCAACTATAAAGGACATGCACACACATACACACACAGACATACTTTGATTTTTATATATATAGATAGAAGATATAAGAAAAAAGACATTTAGGGCCCCTGGGCCCATTTGGTGATAGATGTAAATTTCAAAAACCTTTTCATTTAATTAAGTTTCCTCATAGATATATTCCTCAAGATCGTGAAAAATTGAATGGGGGAAAATACATTAAACATACTCGAAGAAAAGACATTAGGGGCCCCCGTCCCGAAATAATGGACATTTGAAGTTATGTGCCTTATAGTATTTCAATATCGGCTACCAAGTTTTTGTATTCAATTTTTGGTTTAGATCCATTCATTTACTCTGTAGCTAACGCATAAACTAATTTTTATATATCATACATAACCAAAAAAAGACATTAAGGGCCCCGGGGCCCATTCAGTACAAGATATAAAGTTCTAAAACCCCTGTTCATTTCAATTTGTATAATAATGGATACATGTGTCATTATTTGTCAAGATTGTTAATGACTGAATGGTGAATACAATCTTAAACGTTTAAAAAATGTGAATTTTTGGGCCCCCAGCCCCAAAGGAATGACTATTTGCAGTTCAGTCCCGTATAGAATTTTAATATGGCTATCAAGTTGTCATATACAAAGTTTGGTTAAGATCCAACAATTTACACAGTAGCTAGCGCTTAAAATAATTTTTATATAGCTCATATAAGCAAAAAATGACATTATGGGCCCCCGGCGCCCCATGAGTGTTAAATTTAGAAAACAAAGTTACCAGTTACCATCCCAGGTAGGTAGGTACTTAAGATTCTCCAAAAATTTCATGACGATCGGATGAATGGTTTAGTCAGCTATAAAGGACATGCACACACACACACACACACACACAGACATACTTTGATTTTTATATATATAGATTAATCTGAGCCAGTATCTATTTAATCTATGCATTTATATATGTCCCCTTTCTTAGACTGCATTTAGTCGTTGTGTCCAGTGGTCACTCGTGGAACACAGGCGAGTTTCTGGTCTACAAGGAAGACCTTTCGGTTACGAATGACATTAGTTTAAGAACAACGTCAGGCAGGCCTTTCGGGTGCTATATTCGGGGACGTACTCAAGATGCCGGGTTTATGACCTACATGGGGTACAACACTTCAGCTGCTGTAAGTATCATTACTTAGAGATAACATCAACAGTTTCATCAGATCTATTTCCAACTTTCAAATAAGTTCTTAACATACTCAGCACTAGATACAAGCTTTATTTGAACTTTTTTAATGGATTTGTTTTAGTAAAAGGTTGTCGAGTGGCATGGACACTCGGCTGGCATTCCGATGGTAATGGGTTCGAATCTCCGTGAAGGCAAAGATTTATTACCGGATTACCGGGGCCAAGGACGTCCTTGGGTCCACCCTTGGGGCCAACGACACACAGTTTTGTGGTAAACTACATGTAATGCGTATCTAACACTGGTTAGGGAAACAAAAGCGGCAAGGAATAGCGTGGAAATCTCATAGCCATGGCCTTTGAAATCTTTGATACTTGCCAACAGTTCAGCATGGTCTGTGGACACAATTATCTTCTCTATAGAAGGATCGTCTGTATAGATAAAACAAGAGCAAAATAAATGTTCAAGGCAATAACAAAAGCAGACACTCTTACAAATACATTCCCTGGACAGCTTTTTCCAGCAATACCAGTTGTCTCAGTAACCTGTCTAGGAGCAAAATACTTGATATTAGACCATTATTCTATGACCGATTCGTGCAAAAACCGAAAACTCCAATATAAGCAGAGACTACGATAACATGCTCCAGCCTAGCCGTACTGACCAGTGATGAAATGATTCACCAACACCAGAGACTATGGTAACATGCTCCAGCCTAGCCGTACTGACCAGTGGTGAAATGATTGACCAACACCAGAGACTAGTTGCTCAACCAGAATAGAGTACATTCATACAAACGCATAATTTTAAGGGAAAGACCTTAACTGCTATATAAATACGAGCAATCAAACCCAACTAAATAAACAGTAGCAGTGGTAGATAGATCAGTTCCTCCCATGTGGTCAGATCTATTTATTAAAGTGCCCTGTTTAAATTATCGAAAATGTTCAGCTATGCGGTCGAATAAGAGCCACCTGCCTCGCCTCTGTATTTTGCTTTGCAAACGATGATCTATACCAGGGGTCTCCAAACTTTTCTGCCGGAGGGCCGCATTAACTGTCAAACAGCCGTTTGTGGGCCAACTACACACAGTTTTGTGGTAAACTACATGTAAACATGGTATCTCTTTTCAAGATTAAAAGGTCTCCAGGGGCCAGATGAGAAGGCCTCGCGGGCCGAATCTGGCCCGCGGGCCGTAATTTGGAGACCACTGATCTAGACAATCTAGACATAGTTGCAGCTGTTCTCTGTGATACTAAAACGTCCTTCAAAGCCAACAATTAGAATACGTTTAATAAGAATTATGGGATTTTTATACCCCATGTGATGTGTTGTTTGCGTTGACTCCATCCAGTCTTACTTTTAAATGTCAACCTCCTTTTTTAAACATTTTTATTTCATTTTGTGGGTTGTCTTTTGGGCCAAACAGTGCAGATCAGTACAGTTTCATTTTATTTTTAATACTTTTAATTTTGTTGTATTTGCTTCTTCGCTGACCAATGCATTTTGCCGATACGTCCGATATTTTTGGCATCATTTCAAGCTTACTCATATCTTATGAATTTTTTTTTCTTTTAGGAAAGCTGCAAACCACAAACAAAATTAATTATAATAACAAAATATTCAAAGCCTAATTTTGTTTTTTTCTCTCACAAAGCATTCGGTACTTGAGAATGAGACCCTATTTAAGGAGAATAAGACGGTAACAACAAACGAGAGCAACGATGTGTCCCAAGACAGCCGAGTTGTTACTGTGGGCCATGGCTCAGAGGTGAACCATTCTTTGGATTACCACTTGGTGACCTTGCAAGATCACGAAACTTCAAATCTAAGTATGGCGAATGAAGCGAGAAATACAAATACCACTGTTGATATTGCCCAGACAGTCAGTAATACAACTAGAGAGCCTAATTTAGTCACTCAGAGTGATACAAATACAACTGGAGAGCCTACTTTAGTCGCTCATAGTGATACAAATACAACTGGAGAGCCTATTTTAGTCGCTCATATTGATACAAATACAACTGGAGAGCCAACTTTAGTCGCTCATAGATTTACAAATACAACTGGAGAGCCTACTTTAGTCGCTCATAGATTTACAAATACAACTGGAGAGCCTACTTTAGTCGCTCATAGATTTACAAATACAACTGGAGAGCCTACTTCAGTCGCTCATAGTGATACAAATACAACTGGAGAGCCTACTTTATTCGCTCATAGAGATACAAATACAACTGGAGAGCCTACTTTAGTCGCTCATAGTGATACAAATACAACTGGAGAGCCTCCTTTAGTCGCTCATATTGATACAAATACAACAGGAGAGCCTACTTTAGTCGCTCATAGTGATACAAATACAACTGGAGAGCCTTTAGAACCTACCTATCTTGAGGCAAATATGACTATCACGTCATCTGGAACTGTCCCAACTGTAAGAAAGACAACTAACAAGCCTACTAGAGCTGCAGCGACAAGGACAACTACAAAGCCTGTGGTAGAAACAGGGAATGTCTATCAAGAAACTGTTGTCTCCAAGACTGTGACAAATTCAACTCTCAGACCGACTGGAGGTGCCGAAATTATTACAAATGCAACTTTCAAATCTACTTTAGTTTCCAAGAAAATGACTAATACAACTTTCAAGCCTACTACAGATGGCAAAATTATAACAAATGCATCTCTGAAGCCCACTGTATTTGTCGAAATTCTAGAAAATGCGACAATAAAACAAACTATAGTTTCCGAAGTTTTGACAGATTCAACTCTCAAATCCACTGGTGTTCCCGAAAATGTGACAAGTGCAACTCTAAATTCCACTGAAATTGTTGAGATTATAACAAATATAAATGTCAAACCCACTGCAATTACCGAGATTATAACAAACGCAACTCTGAAACCTACCCTAGTTCCCGAAATTTTTACAGATGCAACTCTAAAATCCACAGTAGTAGCTGATGTCATAACTGATGCAACTCTAAAACCAACTGCAGTAGCAGAGATTATAACAAATGCAACTCTAAAGTCCTCTGTAGCTGCCGAGGATATAACAATAGCCAGTCTTAAACCCACTTTAGCACCCGAAACTATGACGCAAGCAACAAACGTTGCTAAAGTCACGACAGCAGTTCCCCAAACAGTGACAAGTGCAACCAACATCCGACCAAACACAACCGTGGATCGCCAGTTTGAGACAGAAACATCTTCTAGGACCACAAAGGCCGTTTCCCAAACCGCTCCTATAGTCCCTGTTGAGACTAGGCCAGATGATCGCGATACATCGATTGACACAACGAGGACGACACCTCAAGAAACAGTCATTGTGTCGGTGTCTGGGGCGCACATTTCAAGCAAAACCGAAAGTTCAGAAACACGGACGATATCTGGCGTTACTGAGCAAACCACGGTGAGTTGTTATAACTTCTATCCATCCATTCAATAAATGATCCATCCATTTATCCATTGAGTGATCCATCCATCATTCCATATACTATTCATTAACCCATCAATCTCCTCTCGATGTGTCTGTTACTCTGTCCAATCATTTATATATTACCAATACATCAGAATACGAATACAAATGCGCATGTGATATGATCAAAAACATAAAACTATCATCACGATAAATGGTCGTGCAAACAGCGCAGGGGCTAACGTTCACTATGTCATTTATTTTATGTTTTCTTTTGAGCCTTATTTTTCTATTTTTTTTTAATTTAAAAAAAATTGGAAGACCCACATTTTTGAAAGAAAATCATAAAGATCTAAAATTTTATAATAGTGGATAGATTTTTCTATCTACGATTGTTAGCACTGTATTATTTGTTCTTTTCTTCTTTCAAGGACTATATAAACTACATGAAAAGCTTAAATTCTCAACTATCCACTACTATCTTATATAGTTTGACAGATAAATCTAAAAATAAAAACTCTGAACATGATATTTTATATTCAATATGAAATCAGCTAAAGTAGGCCGTTGATTGTTTGTAAATCACACCATATTTGTTTTAAAAGAAACAAAGAAAGAATTCGACTACTGCCTCACTTCTGGTATTAAAGATATGTTGTACAGAATGTACCGTTTAATAAATGTTTCCTTCGTTTTTTTTTCTGAATACGCAGATGAGTACGATGACAGAAGAAATACATTCCAGTTCAACATCTTTCGATTTTGATTCATCAAACGGTAATATGGTATCCTGACAAGACGACAAGTGACAAAACGACAAAAGACAAAACTACAATGTGAAAAAACGACACGGTGTTATTTTATTTCACATCAAATAAGACACAGCTTTACGTAAAAACTGCCGGAGTTCTTTAAAAGACAAATTATACAGAATTGTTCGATAATAATATTTTCATCTTCAAATGGGAGTCTGCTTGACGAGCAATCTTTTAATTATAACAATGATAATAATTCAAAACTTCCATCTCATAATCCCGGTAGATTTTATATTTATTTTTTATTTATTTATTTATTTTTAAATCCTTTATATTAACTCGTGGTGTCTGGTTGTTTGTTTGAACCCTTGATTGCTTGGTTGTCGCCAAAACATTTGATCAATTTTTAACCCACTTCCTCGTACGCTAGCGAGCTGAAATTTTGCTGGCAGTTTTGTACCGATGATAAAAACAATGTGTCAAAATTTCAGATCGATCGCATGTACGTAATAAAATTATTGATTTTTTATATTATTTTATTTATTCCTATGTATCATGTTATTTTTTGAGATAGAGTGTCGCGGTGCGTATTATATTGAACAACCTGTCTGTCGCGCAATAAGGTGCGTATTTTATTGACAACTCTTTTTATAAACATATTCCTGATCGGTGCGCATTATATTAAACATGATTTACGACACAAATGCAATTGTGTATTTCTGGATGGTCTGGCGCTGCGTATTATAATAAACATTCTTTTAGTTACTTCTCGTACATAAAGGATTTACAGTCAAAAACTTGGTTTTTTTACAGGTTTTTTTTTCTAAACTAACAACAAAGTTATCTGACAAGCTTAACCAAATATTTAACTCAAGTTCTTTGGCAATTGTATTTATGAAAGAGCCACATTCGTTCAAACCGATTTAGTTTAAATACTTGAGTAAACTATGTCTACATTTTTAAATTGAAAGCTATGTTAACATTTGAAGCCTTATTCCTCAGAAAACTGTAACAATAAATATGATTCTTTTTAGCTTATTCCATTAATTTGAAAAATAGTGTATTCCAAATTTGCTCTGTAATTTTAAATCCTTTATATTAACTCGTGGCGTCTGCTTGATTGGTGCCTTGATTGTTTGTTTGACGAAAAAACGTTGAATCTGATTATAACCCACTTCCCCATTTGCTGAAATTTTGCAGGCAGACTCGAGCCGAAAATAAAAATGATATATGAAAATTTCAGATCGATTGAATGTACTGTAATGAAAATTATGAATTTTTACATTATCTCTATTTTTCTCTATGTAGCATGTTAAAATTGTGTGCTAGTGTCGCGGTGCGTATTATATTGAACAACCTTTTTAAATACTTTCCTGTCGCGCGGTGCGGTGCGTATTATATTGAAGATACCTTTTTTAGAAAATATATTCCCGATCTATAAATCTAAATGCTAGTGATTGCTAGTATATCTCGTGGTGTGCACTATATTAAACATGTTTTTTATAACCCTTTTCCTGTGATCAAATCGAGCTGAAATTTTTGGTTTGTCGTGCGATGCTTATTATAATGAACATACTTTTAGTTATGTCTCGTAAATAAAGTATTTATAGTCAAACACTTTGGGGTTTTTTACAAGTTCTTTTTTAAAATTCATCTGTTTTTTTGTTGTTGTTGTTTTGTTTTTGTTTGTTGAAAATCTAAGGTATGTCAAAGGGCTTTCAGTTTGCTATAATGTTTTTAAATTAAAAAATCCGGAAGTATTTGAATATAGATTGTATTTTAAAATATTGTGGACCATTTAAATCTTACGAAGATTTTAATTTATGACTGGTTGAAACGCAATATAATTCAGAGCAATTATGGTTATTATTTTAACATTTTTTTTGTGATGTAAAATATAATGTGAAATTGTGTCAGGCGATGAAAAAAAGAAAGAAATCCTGATCGCATAAACATTTTAAATATGTTTCGTATTCTTTACTCATATATTTTTAACAACATGTTTGTCTACACGTATAAGAATTCCCTAAGCCCTAAATCATGGGTCATTACGAAACGGATAGAGGCTAAAAATGACCAACTTTACACGTCTGATAACCGCATGGTCCATGATTTTGGAACAACTTTAAAATTATTGGTGGCATATGTCATTGAACAAGAAAAATGCTAAAGGAAAATGATACAAGCGTTAATTCTTTTTTTATTTTTAAAAAACAAAATTACAAAGTAATGATCTTAAAACATTATTTAGTTTGTTATTTTTAAAATTATTTAATATAATTTAATACATGTTAAGTTATGGGGCCCACAATTTTTTTCAAAATCTTAAACGTAAATCTTTTCATTTCCCTTTTTTTTTGTCAGAGCCAGACTTCTGTGACATTCCAGGGTTTTTTGGGGAGCACTGTGAAAAAAGTAAGTGCCATAATCACAATAAGATTGTTGATGAAAATATATTGTCTTTGGCGGATGTTTGAAAGTGTGACGTGAAAGGTGTTATTACAAAATGAACTAAAAATAAGCTGTTGCTAAAAATATCCGATTCTTCGTTTAAAAAAATTGAGAATTAATGGCATGTATGGAGGAAAACAAGCAACAATGGGAAAGCTACCAACAATGACCATCATATAGTCATTCACACAAATTCGTATGTACATAGTCTATATATATGTATGTCATTCCATATAAATTGTTGAGCAAAGCACAATGTCTTCATCACTGTAAATAACATTGCTAAACAGCGCTTTTCGGGTTACAGTACACATTGAGAGCTCTGGACGCTACTTTTATTATGCAGAATGTGCTCAATGTGTGGGTAATCAGCGAGTCTCATTGTTTCACTGAGTGCTCAGCACACTACTTTTATTATGCAGAGTATGCTAAATGTGTGGGGGTAATGGCGAGTCTCATCGTTGCACTTAGAGCTCAGCACACTACTTTTATTATACAGAATGTGCTAAATGTGTGGGGTAATGGCGAGTCTCATCGTTGCAGTGGGTGCTAAGCACACTATTTTTATTATACAGAATGTTCTAAATGTGTGCAGTAATGGCGAGTCTCATCGTTGCACTTAGTACTCAGCACACTACTTTTATTATGCAGAATGTGCTAAATGTGGTGGTGGTAGTGAGTGCCATCGTAACAATGGAGTCTGTAAGGACGCCTGCAAGAAGGGATTCTCAGGACTCACCTGTGAACAAGGTGAGCACCTGTTGTCCGAACATGTTTCATTTCTTATCAGAATCAAACATGTTTTATTAGTTCATGCTCTTTAATAAGACTCCAAGAAAGAAAAATTAGCCTCTTCACAAGCAGAGACAATATTTACGTGTAAATAGCACGTTGGAATTCTATGGACACCTCCCATAACAGGTTAGTCCACATTAATATATATGTAGTCAGGTCTTTAGCAAATATATTCAGCATCTACACATTTATAAATATCAATTTGAGAAGTATAACTGTCTCCTACAAAATCATAGACATTATTTTCGCAATTTATTTAATCATATGCATAAACATTTACCTTAGAAGTTTTGCCTCGAAAATATTAATGTTTCGAATATATTTCAAAATAGCTGATTCTATTAGCCACAACACGGCACGCGATCAGGCTTATGTCTACAAATGTTACTATAAAGCAACAGCTTCTTAAAGAGAACAAAGATATTCCCTCATTCCACTTTCTAAAGCAAGTTATTCGCCCGGCTGCGTTTTGAGACTTAGTTAGACAAAAAAGCTAACAATTTTGATTCGAGGATCATTTTAAATAATAATTACAGATTTTTTTAAAAAAATCAGGTTCCCAAAAAAAAATTATAATTAAATAAATATAATACATAAAAAATATTAGTAATAAAAAATTGAGAAACATTGCTTATCACAATGATGACAGAAGCACTGTGCCCACAAGTCATGATGGCACAAAAACGTACCTGCCTTTTAAACATTCTTAACATTGACTAACCTTCCATAAAAACAGAGGTTAGTTTTTAACAAACATTTAGAGTTCTAATGTTTGAAATCTTTTCTTGATACTTATTTTTTAAGGAATTAAGCAATATATTTTTTGAAATAAAATCTGCAATTTTACTTCATTGATTTATTATTTCTTGACTTTGTCGTAAATTGATTGATTATTTCTTAACTATGTCGTAAATTGATTGAATATTTCTTAACTATGTCGTGAATTGATTGATTATTTCTTAACTATGTCGTACATTATGGCAGACATAAATTGACCTATCAACCTCGTTCATAGTTTGTCCCCAAAACTGTTCAGGCCAACAATGTAACCGAATGACGGGAGCATGCGAATGGGGCTGTGAACCAGGGCGTGCTGGTGACTACTGTGAGAAAAGTAGGTCATTTATAAGTCATCGTAAGGAAATCTTAACGAATTTTATGAAAAATGTGTCATTTGTAAGTCATTTTAAGGAAACTAGACGACTCACGGCGTAGCATACGCCGCAGACTTGGTCATGGAGAGTGCAAAGAAAGTGGAGAAAGAACGGACACAAACTACAGCACGATGAAATCCAAACAACGCGAGTGAATTGGAGGCGGGTAACAACAACCTCAGTGTGCATGTCTTTTCGTTTCCTCGCTATTTTTTTTCTACTTAGTGCTGCTTTTTGTGTGTGTACTATCACATCCCCCCAACCGTTCTTTGCACTGTCTATGATGAGCAAGTCTGCGGCGTATGCTGCGCCGCGGGTCTCTCCAGAGTTCCTTCTTTTCATTCACTCACAGTCGTTTGCACACCTCATTTTGACAACTGCGTCTTTCAGGAAGTATTCACCTATGACTAAATCATAAGCGGCGTATGCTACGCCGCGGGTCAGCTAGTCTTGGCAATAAAGGGGTAAAAGAACGGGCACGAACAGACATTTTTAAAACAAAAAATTTTAAAATGTTGTCCCTGGGGCTTGAACCCAGGACCTTCCCCGAATAAAGCGGACGTGATAACCAGTACAATACGAATCTCACGTTAGTCTATGAAGGAACAATGCAAGTGAAACGCAAGGACCATTGTTGCTCTCGATACATTGGTCGACCCCAGGAATGGTCATTCGTCATGCTAGGTTGCACAAACTTGCGTCGTGCTGTCTCGCATGGTCCCATGAAGATAATTATATATATAGATGTTAGGAAATTTATGAAAAGTGGGTCAGTAATAAATCATGGCAAGTAAATCTTAGAATTTTAAGAAAGGTGGGTCATTTAAAATTCAGCTTAAGATACTCTAAGAAATATAAAAACAGAAAAAGTGGATTTTGCAATTGTAGTTCATTTTCGGAAAATAATGTTATGCATTAAATAAAAAAATGATGGAGTTTGCCTTCGACGGAAATAAAGTTGGGAATATTTAAATGACAAATCAGGGTCAATACTTGGCATCGTTGATTGATGGATAATTTCTATGAAGCCTCTCGGCTGATTATACACGAATTGTGTTATCCTAGATACGTAGCATACGCCCCTGACTTGCTCATGGATAGTGAAAAGAAACAGGGGGGAGGAACGAGCACAAACAGCAGCACGAAGAAATGAGAAAAATGCGAGTGAAATCAAGACCCATTGTTGATCTCGAGGCATGCCCACCCCTTTTGCAACATCCTCGCTTGCCAACCATTAACTTTGATTGGTGGACCCTAGCGAGAGTCATTCGTTATGCTTGTTTTCTCGCTTCTTTTGTGCTTGTGCTTGTCCTAATTTCTGGAGAATTATGTATATAGATAGATTCTCTTTGATTGTTCAAGCATTCGTGCATTTATGGGAGAAAGTAATTTTAGAAAAAAATGTATTTTTTGAGCACCCAAAGGCAACAAGCGTAATGTCAGGAAGCTTTCGTTAGCGCACAAACAAAACCAAATTAATCGAAAAAAAACCCCAAAACTTAGCTGAAGTGTTAAGCTGCAGAAATATTGCCGGTTGAAGTATTCTCAGGACATCTCTATTTCATTTTGTTTTAAAATTAGAGATTGGAATGTATTTTAAAGGCATTTTTAGACTCTTAGGCTGTGGAATCTGGATGTTAAGATGTCTTGTATTATCAGCGTTATCAGGCTGGCAGCATCACATGTATGGTGATAGATAGCGTCAGGCTTCAATCCAGTCAATTCTTTAGATTATCTGCATGTTGGTCATACTTGTTCGTCATCGTTTTACACAAATACAATTTTTATCGCTGCTGAGCCTTCTCGTCCATGAGGGGCATCCACCGATCATCGTCGGCGTCTGCGATTCCTCCAAGGGCATAGGCAACCTACAAGAGACCTCCAGGCATCTCTATCCTGGGCCAGCTTCTCCAGGATCTTCCATTCATGGCCAATTCTCTTGATGTCTGCCTCCTATTCTCGGCGCCAAGTGTTTCGTGGACGCCTCTTTTCCGCTTACCCTGGGGGTTCCATTTCAGGGCTTGCTTTGTTGTGTTAGAAGCAGGTTTTCTTAGTGTATGACCAATCCACCTCCACCGCTTCAGGAGAATCACTTTCTCAATGGGCTCCTAATTTGTCCGCTGCCACCGTTCACGGTTGCTGATTTTGTCTGGCCAGTGAATTCTGAGAATCCTTCTTAGACAATTTTTGATGAAGGACTGGATTATTGTCAGGTTTACGGCCTTTGTTCTCCATGTCTCGGCTCCATATAACAGCTCAGGTTTCACCATAACGTTAAAAATCCTTACTTTTAACTTGCTGCCTAAGTTGGAGACACAAACATTCTTTTATCGTTGGGCTGGTGGTAAATGTCGAAGTAGGGTGAGCATAAATATCAACTACATACCGCTTATTACCTACCTTATCCATGCATGTCCATCTCCTATGTTTGATCTAACGATCGCGTATCTTCACATCTAGTGTGCTTCGCGTGTGCTGGCAATGGCAGCTGCAACCAGAACACCTTGAAATGTAACAATGGGTGTCACAGTGACTACAGCGGTACATTGTGCAATCTCAGTAAGTTATAGAATTTACAAGAGTTGGATGAGCTCAATCCATTGTAATAGAAGTTATAGAAGTTTGAACAGTTTGGTGAGTTCATAACGTAAAACAGTTTTTCTCTCATTTATAAATAAATATTTGGCAAGTGCTTAATTTCCTTAAAAGCAAAAAAATATGAAAAAAAATAAATAATTTTTTTATAGACTAAAACCACAAAAGCTACGTGCACAATGTTTTGATAAACAATGTCTTTATGATATAAATCGGTTTGCTCGTTTCTGTAATACGTGTGTTTAAGTGCGCACGTTTGTAAATTAGTATGTGTGTTAGGGGTGTGTGTGTGTGTGTGTTTGGGGGGATGTAAGGTTATTTGAGAGTGTCTGTGTGTGTCAGTGTTTGTGTGTGGTTGCGAGTATGTATACTTGTGTGTTTGTGAGTGTATTTTCCACTAGTTGAGCTTTAGTTTAATTCATCTTTACTACATTTGTATTCAATTTGCTTTGTGTAGTTATGTCGCCATTTATGATTTTTATGTCAAAAATTCTAAGTCTCCTTTTGTGTGTGTGTGTGTGTGTGTGTGTGCATCTTTACGTAGTATTTTCGTGGGTCTATCTGATATCTTCACATTTTGTGTGTAATGTAGGTAAAATGATATGATTTGTATGTGTTTCATGTTTTTATTGGCACGTGTTTGTTTGCAGGGAGATCAATAATGAAGATGACATCAGAAGATGAGAAGTCTTATAGGTTACATCTTCTCGTGGGGATCCCCCTTTCGTTTTTTATTCTGTCCATTGGATTCATCTATTTGATAAAACGTCGACGGTTGAAATCTGTTGAGGCATCAGAGGAGGCTGATGTCTCTTTAGCGACTTTAATAAGTAGTTGAAATCAAAACTACGGAGGCAGCCATTTTTATTTTTATTTATTTTATTCTATTTTATTTTTGGTGCCCTTTATTTTTCCTTAACATTCATAGAGAATTTCATTTTATCTGTGTTCAAAGAGCTCAGCCTGAGCTTTGGTTAGTTCAAATATAACAACCTACATTTGGTTAGTTCAAGTATAAAAACCTGAGATTTGGTTATTTCAAGTATAACAATCTGAGATATGGTTAGTTCAAGTATAACAACCAGGGATATGGTTAGTTAGAGTAAAACAATGCTCCGCCTATATCATTGCAATAGAGCCCCACATGTCTACATTAAATACAGATATTTCCAAATAGACTATAATTCAAACTTTGCTTTTGGCTCATTACAAAAATATAAAATAAGTTTCTTTTTTCATTTTTTTATTTTACTCAATCTTGCTATATTTTAAAGGAACAAATAGAAAAGGAAAAGTTGTTAGCCTAAATGATTATTTAAATCTTCCTTGAAGATTACTTCTTGGATTTACCATTAACCTTTTTTTTACACCGGAACTGGTGTTTTATAGTTCTTACTCTACAGAGCGAACACTGGAGTTTGGAATATAAAGCATACGGGGTTTTATAAGCCAATCATAAAATATGATACATGTTTTAAAAATCTTTAAATTTGTACTTTATGTTTTTTTCAAATTAAAATGCATTACTTATGAAAAGCGTAAGGTCAATGAATTTATTCAAAGGGCTTTTTTCGTTTTATATATTTTATTTTATTTTTTTATTTTTGTTTTATGATTTATGTTTTTTTAATTTAAAATATGCTTTCTGATAAGAAAAATACCTATATCAATAAAAAAAATTGAAAAAAATGTTCAGTGCATCTTTTATGTCTTTTTGTGGTTTTCGAAAATCGTCATTATAATTTGACCTTGGGTTTCCTTGAGGCACAAGCAGCCTAAGTTTCAGTAGTTCACTTTACACGGTCTGATGTTGAGTTTCATGCCTCTTCCCTCCGCCTTATCCAATGCGCTAAGTCTTCATGTCTTGTGTAATCCTCTTCGCCTTTTCCCCTGTCAGTTCATTTGTAGGGCTTATCTTGCTTTATTGCTTAAGTCTTTTTTTTTAGTTGAGGTGATGTCCTATCCGTTTCCCTTGTAGCTCCAGATTTTTTTTCTCGTTTACCTAGTGTCGACAAATCTGCCATAACTTGTTGTTTTCACTTTGATGTACCCTTTTATTTTTAGAATATGTCTTAAATATCTGTTGTTGAAAGTCTGCATATAGTTAATATCAGTTTTTTCTCTCTCCATGTTTCTGATCAATACAATATGACTACATTAATTTCGGTTTTAAAATAATATTACTCTTAATAATTTTGCTGATTTAAAATCTGTTTTAATTTTTTTAGCAAATGCATGTCTTTATTTATTTTTAATTTCATGTCATCATAGACACAGAGACCAAACTTTAAAGGTATATGAAGCTACCAGCGGGTTCAATGTTTTTGTTTTCTAATTTTATGTCTCAATAGTGTTCATTTATTAATTTTATAGCAATTTTGTTATCGGAGATTTATTTTAAGTCACATTTTTTTTAAGTCTCTCGCTGGGATCTCCTACACGTTTCTGTGTGGATAGACAAAGAAACAAATGGTTATGAAATTGCTTTTCTCTGTCTAGAAAACGTAAGGACGTCAATGACATGATTATGTAACGTCTAAAGACTGATTTCTTTAATAGCAGTCTTGAATACAAAATCACGGTTTTTTGGCATAACAGAAATTTAGCAGAAAATAAATGCAAGCAGAGGCGTCACTAGGGTTGGTTTCACCCAGTGCGGTAGCTCATGGTGTTACCCCTAACAACTTAACCAATAGTAATAGACCTCCTCCGAGTCTGCCGGTGTCAAATAACGAGAAAATACAGAATGGTACCCTTTGTGTCACCCCTTGTGATGGTGTCACCCGTCGCGGTCAAAATCCCCTGCACCCCCTAGCGACGCCTCTTACTGCAAGTGATGAGGGTAGGATTCAACGTCTCAAGGACCATAGATATCCCGTGATTTTTTAACATCTATTTTCCCATCATTCTATTGTTATCTCTCTTTATTACTCTCCTTTTATATGTAACATCAAGGCTCCTTGTTTCTATGCCTTAATTTATTTCTTTGAGAATTTATTTTTCCATTTTTTCCCATGCGTTCGAGTTATTACAGAACACGTTCGGATTTGTTTAGAACTTTGTGTCACAAGAAAGTTATTTTACTTCATAGAATAAAAGTACATATTTCAGACAAACGCTTAATCATGTTTATGAGTATAAATCTCTTGGCCTTTAGTCTTATAAACATGTATGAAATAAGTTAGATCTGATTCAGTAAAACTATTTTTAAAAATTTAAAGTTCCTTCAATACCAATCTGAGTTTTGGAAATTAAATGGAATGAAAAAGCAACGTTAAATAATACTTAATAATAAAAATACAGCTCTGTATGCTCCAGTAACTTCTTTCCGAATCGAATAATAAAACATTAGTTAATATTGCATTCATTTTATTGAAAAGAAAAATATATCAGCGTCATTAAATAGTGGTTTAAAACTGTTCATAAGAGAATGGTGTAAATTTAAATTTAATGAGGTTAATATTTAACAATTTTAAACCACTATTTGATAACAAAAAATAAACGAAGTAACGTTACTAAACACACACATTGACTCCCTGTGGTTCATTGGATGTATAGCTGATGATATGAGACAAATAAAAAGATTTTTTTTAAATTAAAAGAAATAGTAAATAAGACAATTACACAACTGTGAAACTCGTTGAATTCAGTAACTGTTGTTTCTGAATATAATTCTTTGCAATTTCTTTCATTAAGTCTTGTGATCAGATGAAGAGTCCGTCTTTATTTCCATTAAATGGACAAACTATTATTTTAATCTTTTCTTTTGTTAGATATAAATTGAAATTTTCATCAGTGCGTTTATTTAACGAATATTTTTAGTGATTTTGTGGCTTTACCCATTCTTATAGGAGAGGGAACTACTTCTTTTGTCCTTAAATAGGATAAACCTGTGAGAACAATGTTATGTAAGAGACAGTGCTACCGAATCATATCTTCAGGACGATAGAGAGAGTATTAAAAAAGCAAGAGAGGACGAAAAGTGGGGCTTTCAAAAAGTGTATTCAATTTGAAGTGACCTAAACGGAATCTTCTGGTGTGTCCACGGCAAAGGCTCTACGTCGTCTGTACAGGAAGACGGAGGCTATGATGACCAGGACAATCATAACCTGGGCTACGGTGGCCATCAGGAAGAACAGTAAGTTACCGCTGATGTTGGGTACTTTCCCTGGAATGGACCAAAAACACAGCTGAATTCATCGCTTAACGAGTGTTCGTTAAGCAAAAATAGAATTAAACAAATATTATGACATGACATTAAAATAGGACATTACTGTGTCCTATGTCAGGATGATCCTTTTCTTACATTTCTCGTTTGAGCTGATCTTTGTAGAGTAATACTTATCGAGCCCCTAATAGGTTGTTCTTATCACTATAAAAGTCGCTACGGACATACATCAACATATATGTTTTTTTACTTTAACTTTGCAGAAATTGAATACAAATGAGTGACGGCAATTTCCAGACGGTCAAAACCTTTCCTTTCTTCATCTCCACCCACCCACCTTGTGGTTGCCTTAAAAAAGTTTATTATTATTATTCCGATAGCATGCGAGTTGTTAATAGTGAATCCTGCTGTAACACAGTGACGTCCCCTCTGCAACACACTGGTGCTAATTATAGAACATACTTTGAAGCTTCTTGTTTTGTTAATTTTACCTCTTTCAGGCACTCAATCTGATCAGTCTAGGTATTTATTCTTCAAGCTAGATTTGGAGCCTATCAAATGTAAACAACGCCTTGAGAATGTGAACTTACTGACAGCTGCGCAGAACACCCCACTGATTTCGTCAATACAGCCACTGTTGCACATCATCGTCGTCTGATGGCAGCTTCCGTTGCCAGCACAGCCCACGCACTCTAGCCGTAGGAATAGACAAAGATTTGTAGGACTGTGCGAAGAAAGTGTAGCTTTTCAGGTTTCAAACTCAACGTTTACATTTTTAGGGGTAAAGCTTTTATATTATAAACTTGTTAAATTATGATGAGCAATAGGGACCAACCGGAAACTTCTTCGGACAACCTCCCCGGCCGAATATCGGGTTTTTCGGAACTATTCGCCTCTGCAAATAGTGCCCACGCAAACACACAAAATATCTAAAAATACCTTAAAATTACAATTTTGGAATTCAAAAAATATCAAGAATAGTATAATTACAAATTGTTAAAATATTACATATGTAACATAATTATAAATAATTAATAGATATTATTATTATTATTAAGATATAAATTTAATAAATCAATTTTCTAAGACAATTTCGTGTTTACTTCTAGCGACTAATGCCACGCCGCTATATTTACTAAAAAAAATTAAACTATCGAATTAACTAATAAAGTAAATTCAAATTAAAGTAAGTATATTAACTAAAATTAGCAGCGACTAACAGTTACAAAGTAAGTAAGTAACATATTAACAAGAGAAACCAAATTTACAAGTAATATATAATGAATTTATTGATTTAAATCTTTATACAATAATAATCCATTTTTCTGACAGTACCATCATTGCATGAAGAGTGTAGACTGTAGACGGTGGTAAATTAAACAATAAAAAAATACAGTCTATAATAATTTAATAAACCTCATTGAATGCCTGAAATTAAATTTTATTGGTAGAAAACGTGAAAGCTAAATACAAGGCGGTTAATTTTTTGCTAAATAAAGCAACCGCTAATCGTTTTCAAAACCGAAATTTATTCGGATTTCCGATTTTCGTTTAACAACCCTAGTACTCGGATTTGTACCCAGATCCGGCAAATAGTACATCTAACTATTCAGATATGGTACCCGGTAGAAAATGTCTATCCGGTTGGTCCCTAATGAGCATCCATCTTGTGGTAACACCAACATCACGTATTAAAAAATGTCTTTCTCGTCTGCAAGCTGGAGACACACATAAGTACGCGTCAAATCTACTAATATTATCAACGTAATTGGCACCACAGCCGATGCAAGGCCCTTGCCTGCTCGGTCACGTCGTTCTAGTGGCCTTCCGATTTAAGGCTTGGACTTCCATCACTTTTCAGTCACATTAAAATAATTCAATTATTACAGCAATACTTATTCCAACAATCGTATGCGTATTTTTCAAACAAGTAGGTAATATCAATTTTCCATTAATGAAAAGAAAAATACATTTTGGGGTTGGAGAATTTCACAATGAATTTTAAAACAAATTATTTTATAATGAAAAGGTATAGGGAAAAGTGTGACTTACTTGATTCACAATCTAGGTCAGTGAAATCCTTGATGCATCCTGAGGTGTATGCTCTGTTTATCCTATCGCATTCTTTGTTGGCACAGTTCGGGGGACACTCTGAGATATTAATATTAGCAATTACAAAATGTAACTCAGGTATTGCTCTTGTTTCGTGTTTCTACACTAATTTAAGATTGAAAATGTTTCATAGTTACTTTCATTAGTATCTGAAGGTTAGTTGATTTCATGACGTACCCTTAACTCTAATAATTATTTGTAGGTCTCTGGCAAATGTTGTTTTTTTTGCTCCTATCAGTGTTAAAAATAATTAACTAAAATGAAGTTATCATTTAGTGTAAAACCATGTTGTTTTTTTTTAAAATCAGTAAGTAGTATTTTGTTAACATTAATTACTAGTATTTGGGCGATTTTAAAATTCATTGTCGATTTTAGTATCTTACATTGTTCCTTATTAATATATTAAAATCACAATAGTTAAAGCAAAATACATTCATAAATAATAACAATTTGTTAAATAACTTCATATGTAACTCTAACACACTGCTTGTCTGCAGTTTTTTGTGTCCACGTTTGTCCCAACTGTCTTTTTTCATTTGGTCTAACTTTAAGATTACGAGCCTACTTTTCTCACAAAATCTCCCCGCATATCCGGCCTCACAATCGTGGATGCACTTGCTAGTGAACCTCTCACAGATGTCCGTTTTCCCGCAATGGACATGGGTGTTATTGCATGGGTCTAGTGATGGACATGGGTGTTATTGCATGGGTCTAGAGATGGACATGGGTGTTATTGTATGGGTCTAGAGATGGACATGTGTGTTATTGCATGGGTCTAGAGATGGACATGGGTGTTATTGTATGGGTCTAGAGATGGACATGGGTGTTATTGCATGGGTCTAGAGATGGACATGGGTGTTATTGCATGGGTCTAGAGATGGACATGGGTGTTATCCCATGGGTCTAGAGATGGACATGGGTGTTATTCCATGGTTCTAGAGATGGACATGGGTGTTATCCCATGGGTCTAGAGATGGACATGGGTGTTATTCCATGGGTCTAGAGATGGACATGGGTGTTATCCCATGGGTCTAGAGGTGGACATGGGTGATATCCCATGGGTCTTGAGATGGACATGAGTGGTCGAGTTTAAAAGATGAATGTTGTGAGTAGAAAGTTAAACTCATGTACTAAAACAAGTACATCTTTTCAATAGAAAGTTAAACTAATCTACTAATACAAGTAAATCTTTTCAAAAGAAAGTAAATTAATCTACTAATACAAGTAAATCTTTTCAAAAGAAAGTTAAATTAATTTACTTATACAAGTGAATCTTTTCAAAAGAAAGTTAAAATAATCTACTAATACAAGTAAATCTTTTCTAAATAAATTTTCGACTTACGTTTCCGGAGCCCTCGTGTAGTTATTTAGTCTGATTCCCGAGGCGTCAACAATGTTAATGACGATCAACAAGAGCAATTTAATATTGATGTCCAAATCAAACTTCCTGATGTAAATCAGATGCACATGTTACAGATGCATGGGATAATGTAAAGGGACATGTTAACTGCCAGTGTTAGTCTAAATGATGTTATGGGAATATCTATCTTGTAAATGATTCTCAAATCGCTGATTAAAAAAATTAACAAGACGAGAGGTTCCCACGATGATTTTGCCATTTGTTTGCGATTTTCATCGCTAGCTATAGTTGTGTATGGCCTTTCTGGTAAGTCTAGGCGATTACTGTTAACTGCGGATGTACACAAATTTGACATAGAAATATCTAAAGACGTAATTTTGTTTTAACTAAAAAAATACTCATCGTAAAATAATGATGTTGGCATGATCTGTGTAAGGGAGGGATCTCCATATAAAGAATTTACGTCAAGCACACTGCACGATGACGTCATTGCAAAAAAAAACCTTAAACGGCACATTGCTCTTAAGGCTGTAAATTCCCGAATGCAGCTGAAAGAAACCAATAAGAGCTCTTCATAAGAATGTCTGAAAAATATCTATCAAGTAATAAGACAAAATTTAATTAATTTTATCTATCATATCAATTAAAGCAAGTAATAAAAACTGGAATCAGTATTTAAGTGCAATTTCCAACAATTAGTCCATAACAATGTTCGAGATAGATCTCTAATTAGTGTTCAGCAAGTAAATAACGATCATACATTATTTTATTAATTCATAAAAGACAAATAAGTCACCCATTAAAAAAAGTATCCAAAAATTGAACTGTTTACATTGGAACTGGAAGGTATACTATATATTGCAACTAGAAATTATTTTAAATACTATCCAAAATACTAAATTTTAGTGCGAAGTTTAGCAGCTTTCAAATTAGACTCTATATTGTCTATATTATTATTTGTAGAAGCAATATTATCAGTTGTACCAGGCAATTTTGCGGTGAAAACAAGTTGAGTTGAACAAAATAATTTCCGACTTTTTTTAATCAAGGGAAATCATTCTAGATTACATTAAAAGTCATTTCAAATCAATTATTCTGAGAGTAAACAAAACAATTGCTATCTACAGATTGCTGCTAAAATTACGAGAGTCGAACGAAAAGATATTTTTCATAAATTCCTTCTCCAACACTGATCTATAGATTATTAGCTACCGTTTGACGTTTGTTTCAACCCGATAGATGTTATGGTTGTTGAGAAATTGACGAAATACTGATATTTTTTCATGTTTTTTTTTCAAGGAAATCCAGTAAACGTTTCGGGAATTTTTTTGTCCCGTTCACATCCTTGGGACCTCCTTAACATATTTTCAAAGACTCGAACCCTCTATCTGGTATGGTTCATGAGTAGTTGCTTCTGCACGCTCGATCAGACATTCATACAGGACAGACTTTCAAATATATAAACGGAGTTTGTCTCATGGGCAAATTACGCTAAAAATTGTTTTGATTTAGACGATGCAGTTTATTATTATTATTTTTTAACGTAATTTATCATGGGAAAAACTGCGTTTATATACTTGAAATGTCGGTAGAGCTTGATCCTGCAACTCCTCCTGAACCATACCGGATAGAGGGTTCGGGTCATTTGCAAGTATCTTAAGGAGGTCTCAATGATCTGCAAGGGCCAAAAAGATACCGAAAGGGTTTACTGAATTTGCTGGGGGGAAAAAACGAAAAAAATATCAGTATTTTGTTAATTTCTCGCCAATCATAACAGCTATCGGGTTGAAACAAACGCCAAACGAAGCTAATAATATTTAGAACAATGTTGAAGAAGGAATTTCACATAACTGCCTTTTCGTTCGACTCCCGTAATTTTAGAATCAATTTGTAGAAAGCAATTGTTTTGTTTAATTTCATATTTATTTATTTGAAATGACTTTTGATGTAATCTAGACTGATAGTTAATGGGGTTTTCCCCGATTCGTGAATGCTAATGTTAGATTGATGCGCGGTGCGCATTATATCTACACATTATTGGTGAGATGTAGCGTGAGGGGATCTGGCGTCAATTTTGTTTACTTTCAGAATTAGTAATTTGAAATGACTTTTAATGTAATCTAGAATGATTTCCCTTGAATATAAAAATGGTAAATTCTTTGTTGGGAATATCGTTTAAATATTTATTCGAGTTTTTATTACTTGTTTTTAATTAATGGTTTTAATTTTTAACATTTTGTAAATGTTTTTAATTGCTGTCACAGCCATTTTAAACATTTTATAATAAAGATCTACCTTATTTGATTCAGTATTTCATAATTATCTGCATATGCATCTATAAGCCGCGCCACAAAAAAATGATGTTTACAACCATAAAGTTAGCATTGTTTCACATTTAATGGATTAAACATACTAGACTTACAAGACGGTATTGCCCAGATATATTAAGCTTTAATTTCTATTGGCTCGTCTTATTACTGACAGTGATTTCGGTGTTATTGTGAGTCGCTGGTTGAAAAACGATTTCCTCCTTGGGAGCTCGAGTAGCTGCGGTATTATATATGTAGTGCTCCCCACCTCGGCAGGGAACAGCAACTCTGGGAGAAGAGGAGACAAACATAATTTAAATAATAACATGTTGTATGAGTTATTGTAAGAGAAGTTATCAGTGTCAAATTTTATATAATTATATCTTTATATAAGAATTCGAGGCAAAACGTTTCTAAATTATTTTCCCACAAAATTCCTACGTTGATTTTGAAAACTAAATTTTGTTAAGTAAGATTAAATATAAAAAATGGGTGTATCTTACTAGGGCTATGTATCGTTAAGAGCCTAAGACCTTATAATTATTTTTTTAATAAAATTTATCGCTGTCTTTGCTAAAATATAACATGAATTTATACATTTAATATGTTAAAAACGTAAGCTATCTTGACTGCAATTATGCCTAAATTTGTCTTATCACATAATTTGACTAATTTAATTTTCAAAGTAAATCAATTCACTTTTGTCTGAAAGAAATTCAGATTTAAGGGTAAGAGATTTCTCACCTGCTGTCATGTCTCCGGAGGACTCGTTAAAAATATCATCTGCACGACAAAGATCTTCGTGGGTGTTAACATAGCAATTTCCACTGACCACACCAATGGGCTTTCCACCATGGACTCGGGTACCTTATTTAAACATGTATTTATTGAAAGTGCTTATGAATGAAAATAGTTAACTTTTATTGGATAATGTAACGTTGTCTTTTTAAAGTCACAATTGTATTTCTTTATATTAATATAAGTTTTATATAAAATAATACAAAACGTAATTAATATAAATGAAGAAGTGTTGCCCTGTTATACTTCTTACTACAAATTACTACCAACTTGCTTCACACGACTTTATATTTTCCATAAAACATTTTTTTTTAATGAACTTTATAAATTGTGAATACAATAGTTTTTTTTTAAATTTTATTTTTGCTGACAATGAAAAATAATCGTAATGAATTAATATTATAACACTGACACGACCGATGCAATCGAAATGATCGATTAAACAGATCATATGGAGACGGTTATAATGACTTTGATTTAGGATTTTCTATGATTTTATTAGTAACTGCAAAAATTGTACAATCTTCTAAACTGATGATAGCTTTTCTACAGGGACACCCATATGTTACCATCACCCCAAGTTTAGCTAGCAGAAGTCAAAAAGAGAAACTGGAAACATGCTCTTTAAATTTGTTTTGAAACAAACCTCTCATTGCCTGTAACGTCAATTTGGGGAAAGGGAAGGAAATGGCGATAAATGAAAACTTGATGTAAACTTTTTCTCATTGTTACGTGTTTCATTGAAATCTTTAACTTATTGTTGATCCAATACAGTATTTTTCCACCACCGACTTATTCATTATATCTAAAAAGTCATGTTGATCCATGACATGAATATCATTACTCTATTGGACACGATGTGACAGATAAGCCACGGTGTCTAAATATATTGAATAAATTACACCAGAGTTTGGTTTTGTTTTCTAGGTAACCTCTCACTAAAAGCGTTTTGGCACAAGAGAGTTTTCATTGCACCATCCAACAGACTTTTACCCGAGGTCTTGTTCGGTGATGTTTTCTCGCAGAAACTCAGCGTCAGTGAAAGTCTGCTGCGGTATTAACAGAACAAAGCAGAAAGTTATGAACATTTAAAACATAAGTGTCTTTTTATACAAATCTTAAGCTATTCGGTTTTTATTATTTAAATCGTTAATTTCATATCTAGTCTGGCATGGAAAAAAATTGATCCTATTTGGTAGCCGGTCTAAACATCTAACCTGTTCGTTTTATTTTAAATTGTATCTTGTTGGCATTTAACTAACGGGTAAGCTTTCCGTCTTAACTTTTGGTAAATTCCTAGACTGTTATATTTAAATCAACACTTTTTGATGTATATAAACATTATAAAATTTATATTAAAATATTAGATAAATATAATATATAGGAAAATGTAAATAAAAATATTGGACACGTCTTAGGAAATTAACATTGAATTTTCCTTTTAGAGTCTTTTAAATGTTGTGTCTATACTGTTGTTTATTTTGTTGTTAAAAATACATCTAAATTTTCATACACGTTTTTGGGTTTCACTCAAAACTATAAAGAACCATGAATTCCAGGAAAACATGAATATAGTTCATTTTAACCTTCTTCTATGTTGCAAGCGGTATCGTTGAAATAACAATATAAGTGCCAGAAATGACTGTTTCTTCCAATATTTTGATCAATAAAGGCTACATTACCAAAATCAATTTGAAGAACACCTGCCATAATTGACTTTGTTCATCATGTTTAGCAAACATTTCCAAGAGAATTACGAGCTCGTCGTGGTCAAAGAAAATCATGGATCGATACTGAAAAGACTCGGAGTCGAAAAATATAAACTTGATCACAACTTTCGTGCTAACTATGGACACCACTTGAATAAACGATGGGCCACTGAAAACACAAGACAAGACTGCGTTTCAAATACTGGCAGTTGTGTGGGAAAATGTGGACCACAAATGATAATATTATCATGACAAAGGATGACAAATAAGCAAGTGACGACTTTTTACGCCACTTATTGTAATAAATAATAACATGTTCCCCAAGATAACATTTCTACAACTAAATGTTTTATTATCACATATCATCTAAAACTAAACACATATTCTGTAGGCCTGAGACTAATCTCTTAAGGCCTTGGCTAGTACCTGGGCAATCTGCTCCATCTGCTGAGCATTGCCATACAACATTGTCTTTACATGGGACTCTTCCGCCTCCCTCACCCCCCCCCGGCTATATCAAGCGCCGGGCAAGACGTCACCAGGTGTACGACTGTCTCAGGGGCTTGGCTGCAATGACGGCAGTTCGAGTCCCTGTTGTGGTCTAGCCTGTGAAAGTAAGAGTTGGTTGGGCAATGTTCTGTTCTCATCTGAGTCACCAAACTCTGGTGTTTGCGACTCAGGTTCCACCACTGGTCTGAACGGCTTGGCCTGGGCATGTTAGCGAATACCCCTCTGGCTGTCGTGTTGTCAGCCCACTCCTGGTAAACACTTACTCCGGAAGTGGTCCTTTAGCCAGGTTTTAGCCCCAAGATAAGTGACTGGGGCCTCTGGTTGGGGCAGTGCTGCACCTGCTTTGGCCAGGGAGTCTGCCTTTTCATTGCCATTAACATTCACGTGGCTCGGGATCCACTGCACGGTTACCTTACCTCCAAGTCTTTCGAGTCTACCCTAGCCAGGACTTCGAGGGCTGATCTCGAGTCACAAAACAGCACCGTGTCGAAACCAAAAATTTCCGACCCCTGCAGTGTCCGGTGCACACTTTCCAGGGCCCTGTGTATAGCTTCAAGCTCCGCATCGTAATTCGATAACATAGTCCCACAGGGACCTAGAAGTTCTTCTTTTGGTGGCCCTCCTATTGGGTATAAGATGAGCGCACCATATCCTGCAATTCCTTCACTTGAACTGGCAGACCCATCCGTGAACACTTTCACTTGGGTTCCCGCGAACCCTTCTATCGTCTCAAGGGCAGCCGCTTTCTGTACATGTTCAGGTCTGCGTTTCGTCACCGCCATGTCAGTCAAAGACAAACGTATTTCGGGGCGTGTGCATTCCGCATAGGGCGGTTTGAGTGGGACACTTATAATTTGTCTTCTATTTCGTGGGGGTTTGACGTTCCTATCAAGTTCCGTTACTTGATGCATAAATGAGGAACGTTTCAAACACCCACGTCCGCCCCAGTTGTGCTGCATCTGGTAGCAGGGCTCCCTAAAGTCTAGCCTGCGGTACCTCTCTGCAATCGTTATGATTGCCTTGTCCCTACGAATATCGAGTGGTTCTGCGTTCTAAAGAATTCACCTCAGAGAGACGGTGAAGTACGAACATCGCCATAACTCAACAGGGACACCCATGTAGGCGGCCATTGAGCTCGGCCCGTCTACGAGTACGACGTTTAAACCAAAGTGACCAGATCCTTCCAGTTCCAATGTGCTGTTTGGGGGACATTATTGCTGGGGACGAGTAAAAGTGAGAGAGACACACATACGAGTATGTTTGTTACTTTTTTTCCTTATTAAAATTATTGATCAATTTCAGATTGGTTGAAGCGGGCTCAAATTTGATATGTCAATCACATGGCTTGATATAGCTGAGCTTTAGACCAATGATAATTTTAACTCAATCAATCACATGGCTTGATATAGCTGATCTTTAGATCAATGAAAATGTTACTTCAATCAATCCCATGGCTTGATATAGCTGAGCTTTAGACCAATGATAATGTTAACTCAATCAATCACATGAATTGATATAGCTGAGCTTTAGACCAATGACAATGTTAACACAATCAATCACAAGTTTATGAATAAGATTCTACATAAAATTATGTTTATTCTCCACACTCCAACATTTGAAGTATTTTAACCACTAGACATACTGTCATGATGCTTACTGGTATCGAAAAGTCATTTTAGGTCATCGGTCCTCTTTAAGGTCATTTCAAGTCTAGACATACTAATATCAATACTTTAGAGCATTTCACCAATCTGGAGTCATTTCAACTGGCGTAGGCATAATTTCTTGAATACTCACATTTCTTGCTCATTAATTCTTACCTCAGTTCCACTCTCTGAAGTGACGTTGACTGATGAGACCAGTAAAGTGCCCTCGGGTTCATTCATTAAAATTTGTATCTGTAAGACAATGTGAAGAAGTGAACAGACAGATTAAAGCCAATATAAAACAACAGATGTGGGGCATCCACAATACTTTATATGTGATATAGATGATTTAAACAACACTACCACGTAGAACATTTTAACTAGCATATATAAGAATATAATATATTCACCAACTTCAGTCTGCTCTTTTGAAAATCCGACTAAGAGCAAAATTATGTTCTTATTGCTCTGCGTCATGATAGGCATAGGTATCACGTACAAGAACAACATCTCGCTCTGAAGACTCGGTCCCACTAGGAGTCAATGACACAGCACTGGATCAAAATTAGGATAATAAAACTTGTTATGGCTTAAAATGTAAATTGATTCAATCAGTGATACAAAATAAGTGTAAGAAAGCATGTTTTAGTTTTAGGAATATAACATTCATTCATTTATATATATATATATATATATATATATATATATATATATATATATATATATATATATATAGGCGAAGTCAATAGTGCGCTCTCCTCACAAGCTGAGGGGCGTGGGATCTAGCCCACGTTAAAGCCACAATAAAAAATGTTGATGAACGACTATCACTAAAAGGTCCTCCGCTGACTTGGAGAGGAGATGGGCGCCGCTAAGGTCTACCAAGCCCCGAGAAAGTTCTAATGGAAACATTAGAACGCCTTACTTACGACACAATATGGGACACAATATTTTAAAAAATAAATATATGTGTATATATATATATATACTAGGGGCAAGTACCCGGCTATGCCCGGGTTTAACAACAACAGCAACAACAACAAAAACAACAACAGCAACAAAACAACAAAATCAAACAACAAAAACAAAACAACAACAAACAACAACTACAACAACAACAGCAACAACAACAAAGCAACAACAACAAAGCAACAACAACAAAACAACAACTACAACAACAACAGCAACAACAACAGCAACAACGACAAAAACAACAACAGAAACAGCAACAGCAACAAAACAACAAAAACAAAACAACAACAAAAACAACAAAATTAACAACAAAACAACAACAAAACAACTACAACAACAACAGCAACAACAACAAAGCAACAACAACAAAACAACAACTACAACAGCAACAACAACAAAGCAACAACAACATGAAGGGCATTGTCGTCGCAGGGCAAGGGATGTGGACAACAACAGCAAAAACAACACAAAAGCAACAACAGCAAAAACAACAACAACAGAAACAACAACAGCAACAACAACAAAAACAACCACAAAAACAAAACAACAGCAAAAACAACAAAAACAAAACAACAACAAAAACATCAATAACAAAACAACAACAAAACAACAACAACAACAACAACAACAACAAAGCAACAACAACAAAACAACAACTACAACAACAAAAGCAACAACAAAAGCAACAACAACAAATCAACAACAATAGCAAAACAATTATTTTATGGCGACAGTTGCCTTCTTGTTAATCTCGACACCAAAATGTTTATTATTTTGCGTCATTATTTTACGTCTTAATTTTCAATAATTTTTATTTTATATAGCTCATATAAGGAAAAACTACATTTTGGGCCCCCGGCCCCCAGTATCTTATATATATGGAACGAAACCTGTTTAATAACCCTTCCGGTATAATTTTGTGTACGTGTACCAAATTTCACGTTATTTGGTTGTCTGGATCTTGAGTTATTAGGGAACAGACAGACAGACAGACAACAAATGCGTCTTATATATATAGAGAGACTAGGGGCAAGTACCCGGCTCCCGCCCGGGTTTAACAACAATAGCAACAAAACAAAAACAACAAAAACAACAACAAAACAACAAAAACAAAACAACAACAAAAACAACAAAAACAACAAAACAACAAAAACAAAACAACAACAAAAACAACAAAAACAACAACAAAACAACAAAAACAAAACAACAACAAAAACAACAAGAAAACAAAAACAAAACAACAACAAAAAAACAACTACAACAACAACAACAAAACAACAACAACAAAACAACAAATAAAACAGCAACAACAACAAAGCAACAACAACATGAAGGACATTGTCGTCGCAGGGCAAGGGATGTGGACAACAACAATCACAGCAAAAACAACACAAAAGCAACAACAGCAACAACAACAAAAACAACAACAGCAACAACAACAAAAACAAAACAACAACAAAAACGTCAACAACAAAACAACAACAACTACAACAGCAACAACAACAAAGCAACAACAACAAAACAACAACTACAACAACAAAAGCAACAACAACAAAAAAAATTGGTTCGTAGCCGTCTGCTTATTCCGTCCTCCCATCTGGGCACTAAGCCATGTGGTCGTAATCGCTGCAAGACATGTCCCTTTGTTACCCAGACGGACCAGATTGTCTTCCCTAAGGGGACATTCAAGATTAGGAATGGCTATCTTTGTACTAGCCGCAATGTGGTCTACACCATTGTGTGTAAGCGCTGTCCTTTGAAGTACATTGGTGAAACGGGGAGGTTACTCTCTTGCCGTATCGCGGAACATGTACGGGCCATTAAACAAGACAAACAGTGTCCTGTCTCCCGACACTTCAATGGACGGGACCACATGGGCGTCGATGACATGTCTGTCACCGCCTTGGTTTCTTGTACAAACACACCCGGCCGGGTCAGTCTGGAGAATAGACTAATCCATGAATATGGGACTCTTACACCACATGGGATCAACGTTGTGTTCGCACTGACAAGCTGATTGATTGGCCACACCCACCCTTTCCTTTCCTATTTAAGCTCTTACTTTTCTCTCCTTGCTTTATCTTTACTGGACTACTTGGATTTCACCGCAGCTAAGTGTTTTTTTCTATTATTTCGTTTTATTCGTTTCATTTGTGTACTATTTGTCCGTTGAAGAAGGCTCTTTGCCGAAACGTTCGCTGTTGTGTTACGTCCTGTCAGGCCTACTAATACCCTGTTTTTATTTTATGCATTTACCAGTTATTAGGGAACAGACAGACAGACAGACAACAAATGCGTCTTATATATATAGATATATATATATATATATATATATATATATATATATATATATATATATATATATATAGATATATATATATATATATATATATATATATATATATATATATATATATGTATATATATATATATATATATATATATATATATGATCCCTATATATATTGCGCCTAAGCGCGTCCGTGTGTGGGTGCTCGCTATGCGGGGTAACTCCCGAAAATAAAATAAATTATTGAAAACGTAAAATAATAAACATGTTGGTGTCGAGATTAACAAGACGGCGTTTCTCGCAATAAAATATTGTGACTTTTACGTCATAGTTCGAGCTCATATTAATTTGTAAAATGGAAACAAAGTAACAAGAGCCGCGGTTATTTCAATGAAATGTGATTTTTTTTTAATGGCACTATCTGTTTGTGTGTTTATGTTTGTGTGTGCAAGTGTGTGAATAAAGTGAGTGTGTGTGTGTCTATGTTGTGAACTAAATGTGATGAAACGGTTTATTTTTATGTGTGGTAATGTTGCGCCTCTAACAAGATTACGTATATCTTTTTTTTTAAATTTTAAATAATTAATATATATTTGCAAATTACATCTTTACGCTGTTTTCTTTATGTATTTTCGAGATGTATGTCATCCAGCCGTTCGAAAAATTTATTTGCTTTAATCTTTCTCCAACAGTCTACATTTATGTTCAACGTTAATTTACCTAACGTTCTGTTTACAAACCACGGTCACTGTTTTCTTTAGTATAATATTTTAGCAATATTTATATTGATATACTATTATTTTGTTTATTATCAAATACACAGTATCATTTTACAACTTTTCGTAATATCCTCATATATGCTTAAATTTAAATACTTAATGTATTTGACATTTTAAAAGTCAGTTATAAATAATCAAATACTAACAATGTCTTCAATGCATTAGAGAAAGAAAGCACATGAGTGAAACCAGATACCAAACTCTATAGCTTAGCCACTGTTAATTTTCTTTTTGCATAAATTAAGTTAAACATGCTAGGTAAGTTATATTTATAAATTAAAAAATGCATAAAGCAAGTGATTAGTGATGAAAGCAATGCCAATTGATTCTTAGGTGGTAATATTTATTTTCCTTCGGTGCTTAAATAGTTTACACGATTTTTTTTTCTGGAAAGATTGCTCCATAAACTGCCCCAAGGAAATAGAATGAATGGAAAAAAAAGTCGGTACTGTTATAGACGAAAATGGATTATATATAGGAGTTATATGCACGGACCAATGAGTGTGGGTAATAAGTGGAACAGCTATTTTTATATTGAGTAAAACTTTATGACCTTTTGAAATGTACCATTTATTGGTCAATAATATCGCCCAACCCTGGATGACATAAACACTATAGCTTAGCAAATGTTTTTATACTTTTGCATATACTAAACTAAATCAGCAGGGTAAATTTTAAGCCCAGACATTGCGATTCAAAATGTTTTTTTAAAACAAATAAAACCCATGCACACCTTACTTAAGCATCAAAATTCACATAAATAATATGCTTTTTATGAGTTGGGTGGCACACACTTCGGGTATAAACTGTACGGTTCTTTAAGGTATACATATATTTAGTGTAAAGACATATCATGGGTATTACGATTCATATATAGGTTCTAGCATCAGAAAGTGCGTGCTCAAGCGAAAAAATACACTAACAGCAACTGATATTTAGTCATAACAGCTTGATTTTATTTGAGCAATATTATGCAACGAGGATAAAGTTTTGTATAAAGACTGATTTCAAAGGCAGCTCATGTGGCTTACTAAATGGCAGTTTTCTTTTAAGCTGTATACACTTTCTTGAACAAATTCTATTTAAATTATTCTGATTTAATATCAAATGCCTACAAATATATGTTATATATTAAGACCATTACCAAATATGTCAAAAGACCATTACCAAATGTGTCATTTAATAAGCTAAAAAAAGCTACAATGAAAAAAGTCTTAAATACAAATACAACGAAAAGTAATCATTTTGTTTAGTGGAACAAGTATCTTCCAATTTATTGCTTTGTTAATACTAGAAGAAAAGAGTGGGACGTCCTTTCAAAATGACATACTTTATTAGAAAGTCAATCTCTATGAATTTTAAAAAAAAATTAGTTTTTATGTTAATATTCGTGTGAAAAGAAGATGCGTATATTAAACCCATAAACCATATTTCCACCCTCCACTAAGCATACATATTCAAATAAATATTATCTTGCTTAAATAATAACTAATTCTTCTTAATCAGAGTTTTACAACTTCTTTTTTACAACACTGGGCCCAATATTACATGCAACTTTAGAAGAAGCTTACAACAACATGGAACTACCAAATTCAATGAACACTTCATACATCACACTTCTACCAAAGAAAGACACAGACAAAACACAACTTATAAATTACAGGCCCATATCATTACTCAACACAGATTATAAAATTCTTACTAAAACATTAGCCAATAAACTAAAACCACATTTAAATACTCTCATTCATGTCAATCAACAATGCAGCATTAAAGGCAGGGACATCAACAACCACAATCATTTAATCAGAGACATTATTCAATATACAAGTGAAAAACAAATTCAAACATGCATATTATCACTAGACCAGGAAAAAGCATTTGACAGGGTAGACCATGCATACATTCACAAGATATTACAACACAATAAATTAGGGGAGTATTTTTGTAATTGGGTTAAAATTCTATACAGAACGCCTATCAGCAAACTGATAATAAATAATATAATTTAAAAAAAAACATTGCAATTAAAAGATCAGTTAGACAAGGGTGTCTTTTATCCCCTTATCTATATATTTTATCCTTTGAACCACTTATAGAGAAAATCAGAATGGAGAAAAACATTACAGGAATAGGGATCCCTGGAGCCAGAGATATTAAAGTGATTGCTTATGCAGATGACACGGTATTTTTCCCCACAAATGATAGGTCAATTCACAAAATAATTTCAATTTTTCAAGATTTTGGAAAAGGTAGTGGGTCCAAGAATAATGTAAACAAATCTGAAATTATGGGGATAGGTAGGTGGCAAGATAGACTAGATTTCCCCTTAGGCATAATTAGAAAGGAGAGTCTTATAATTTATGGGATCTTTTATTCCAATAATCAAACACAGACAAACAATGAAATATGGAGGGATATTGAACATTCAATTAAATAAATTATTGACAAAAACAAATACACAGCACAGACAATTTTTGGAAGGAGCACAATTATAAACACATATGTCATCCCCAAAACAATATATACAGGAACAATATGGGAACCCCCACCGATAATTTTATAAGAAATTAACTCACACATAACTAAATACATATTCCAAGGAACAATACACAATATCAAACAAACAACACTAATACAATCTAAGCTAAATAGAGGAATAAACTTGCAAGACATACAAACAAAAATACAAGAACTCAGAATAAAATGTAAAGGACAAGCCATTAAAAAAAGATCAGAAAATACATTCACACATTATTACTTAGGAATCAGAATAGGACATTTAATAGCAATTGATAACATCACTGAAAATTACATGGGTAGAAATCAATCACAATTTCATACAGCATGCATCAAAGCAATAAAAGGTAATGAATAAGTAGTACACAAAACAACCAAAGAAATATATACACATTTAATAAAAAGACAAGCAACACCTCTAAACAATAGAATTAAATGGACACAAGTTTATGGAGTTAAAAACACCGAGGAAACTTTTAAAAATACACATATCAAAGAAATATCAAATAAAGAAAAAGAAATAACATACAGACTAATTTACAATACAACACCAGTCTCATCAAGAAATTATAAAGACAGAGGTGCAAGAATAGGCTGTCCACTCTGTAGGCCAGGAGCTGATGAGACAGAACAACATTTATATCTCACATGCAATACAATTTTACAAACTAAAAACACACTCCAACAATTCATAAAAGCAGGCACAATACACAAGGTAGATATAGACAAAGCAATAAAACTAAACATAATACCAGACTCTATAAACAAGAAACAACAAACTATAAGCTTAAAAAATACTTTCACAGTACAGAAAACACATATGGCATCACAGATTTACGGCATTCTTCCATAACCACAGTTACACAAACATAACATTAGAACACATCATACTCTCTATTTTCTAGACAGACATATCGTGATTTTTATAAAGAAGGGGTTTTATTTATGACTACCCTAATTTCCTGATACGTTTACACTCATTATTAAGGGGAATGTGAAACTCAAATCCAAATAAAGTTATTTTCATTGTGCCTACCCGTAGCATCGCACGGGCATTGCTCTCGTATATATATATTTACCTCAATGTCTATTCAAAATTACCTTTTTAAATTTATTTATGATTATATTGATTGCTATTTGAGAAATTAATCTTTTCTTGCAAGAGTTTAAGGAATTTTATAAAGAAACTGAAAGTATTTCACACTCGGTGCTGATCTGTGCACAAATGGTCTTTCCTTTCCAGCTTGAGATATAGCACAAGTGAATTTTAAAAAAAAGTAAATAAATAAAAGCATTAAACTGGCCAAAAAAATAGTTACTAAAAAAAATCTAAACATTTATACTAAATTGCTAATAAAAGGGCTGAGCTTTGTTACATCTTTATTATTTTTTTATTTATATTTCGGTAAAAAGTCGTAACAGAGAAACAAAACATATTATTGACGCCTACGCTTCATTTGGAAAATGGCAAATGATTTGACAACTTGTTTTATTCTCATAGTTAATAGGAGGAGAAATTAGAAACAAAACACATTTTTGACAAGAATTTTATTTATTTTGACAAAATAAAATGGCAATTTCCTTGTAAGAAAAAAACTATTTTACCTGCATCATTTTACCGTATGAGTTTCACTCATAATGTGCACCATTTCTAAAAAGTTAAAGTGTTACCTCATACTTAAATTGTCTGTTTTAAATAGGGACCGTAAATACAGGTGAATACAGATGAGAGATTTAAAAAAAAATATCAGATTAATAAAGAAAAGATGAAATGTCAGTTTTTCGAGCCCAGAAAGCAAACATTTCCCAACCATAACTCTATGTTTAAAGTTTATTCGAAACGAAGTCAGTTATTTTCAAACATTTTCTTTCCATAACCGTTATTATCACTGCTACTTTCTCTTGTGTTACAATGTGTCTACACCATTAAGCACATTTCTTGAAAGGACATGAAAAAAAAAGAAAGATGTCAGATATTATTAAAAAAGTGAATTCATCAATAAATCCCGGCTGTAATATGTATTACTGTAAAAAAAAATCTTAATAGCACCTTAATTAAATCTGGCAACTTTTGGTCGTAATGTCAAGCATTTAACTCTCAATTCACTTTTCGTAGTATGAAACATGTACAATTTGTTATAATTTTAGAATAAATTATCGTCATTATTTCTCAGCTTTTTCTCTACACTACAGTAAATTATCTACAGTCTGCAGTTTCTACAGTATTGACACAAATTACATCGCACAAATTTGAAGACAGAAGTGATATGTGACAGTCATTGAAGACAGAAGTGATATGTGCGTTTTGAGGCTTTTAAATCTGATACTTCGGAATACGATTTGTATATTCACTTGTGCATCTTCCATTACCGGTAATTTTTTAGTATGTTATTGTTTTTTTTAGATTTCCTCATTGTTTATTCAAAGAAGGAATATCCTCTAATAAAATGTCATACTTTATTATTTCAAGTACAAGTTCAAAGGTTTTAGTGTTGAGGGCTATTTATTACATAGTATCAATACTAACTTTGAAAATCTTTCAGACTATTATAAATCATATGAATATGTATTTTTGTTATCTTCTATTATAAATTAAAAAAAACTGAATATAATTTATAGTAATTTGCTCTGTTCAACAATAATATTTTTTTTATAAGTTAAAGTTATATATATAATTCCCATAACTCATACTTTATTTTAGGTATCAAATAGTAAAATTCCAAACTACTTCGGCCATTATAATTAGTATTTAAATTTCTTGACTTTCATTTTTGACAAACAAACCCGCCTTGTTTCAGTTCACAGAAAAACGCGTTACGTATTAGCGTTCCCAATAATGTCGAAGGAATCTTAAAAAGTTGAGGTTCAAATCATAGGACATTCATCTACATCCTCAACGGTCTGAATTTACAATGTTTTTTCGTGTGTTTTATAATATATTTTTAACATTGAAATAGATTTTTCGTAATTTGATATAATATTATTTCAACTGAGTGAGAAAGGTCTTCATTAGAACTTTATTAACAGAATGTTTTAGAAGCGTCCCACGTCGAGTTTCTTGTTAAAATATTTAGAAAGTGAGTTTAACTTGATATTTTTAAAGTACATGAAATAAGTCATAATTAGAAGGCATGGAGCGATCGATATCTAAAAGTTTTAACCTCTGCCCTTGTCAGGTCAATGTCACCCAAGTGGACGCGTCAAACACAATTCTGATGGGTGTCTACAGAATCTCTCTGCTGACCAACCAAAAAGTCACACTCAAAAGCTCACACAAGTCAGTCAGTTGACCATTGGTGAAAAATATTATTTTGAGTATCCGTTGCCGTTCGGTTGTTTTGTTTTTGTCTTGCCTTAAAATTAAAATATTTAACGACCCGTTAGATCAGTGGTGGCAAGACCTGAAACAGCTGAGAGCCATTTAAATAAATTATTTAACGACCCGTTTAGATCCGGGGTGGCCAGAACTGTAGCAGCTGAAAGCCATTTAAATAAACTATTTAACGACCCGTTTAGATCCGGGGTGGCCAGACCTGTAGTAGCTGAGAGCCAAAAAAAAATTACCAAAAACAAATTCGAAGCCGCATTGAAGCACTAAGGGGTCGTCCATAAATGACGTCACGCACCTAGGGGGGAGGGGGTCCTCACATTAGTGACGATATCTGACGAGGGGGAGGGGGACAGTTTAAGAACTGTGACGTCACGTCAAAACATGCTACTTTAAATCAAAGCTCTACCTAAATATTCGATTTATTACTATTTATTTTATGACGTTTTACATGGATTCACGCCTGTTACGATATTAGAGTGCAGCCGTACACTAAATGCATACTAAAATGACAATAAAGTTGTTTGAAACATGCTCATTTTCGAATAGAAAATATCGCTTTTGAGGGGGGGGTGACAGCTTTTTGGCAGCATACTGGAGGGGGGTTTAAGTTTTTGTGACATAGTGTGACGAGAGGGAAGGGGGTATAAATCGGCTAAAATCGAGTGACGTCATTCATGGACGGCCCCCTAAGGGCCACGATTCCACTCGCAATGAAAAATAACCTTCGTAATTTAATTTTAAGGTTATTTGTGTCTTATTAATGATTTAAGCATTTTTGTTTTAAACCTAGCCGTATGTTAAGGGAATACATGCGCTACAGTTACTCAATCAATTATTTAAATATGTAAAATTTTAATTATAATAAATTATGGTCATCTCAGTTATGATTCTGCCGTGAGGCACTAAGCTAGCAAGTTTGGTTTAAATCTGGTTACCAGCTAGTAGTTGTGGTGCGAAGTTCTTTCGGAATAATTCAGTAAGGTCGTTTAGCACGATCAATATTCCAAGCGATGGCATTACTTGCCTCAGTTGAAGTGACAACTTATTTGCTAAAAGTAGAAAATATTGTCTTTTGCTTACTCATTCCAGAATTTTAACCAGCAAGCTTGCTTTTTCTTACGTCAGATCAAAATTATTATTTTATTTATTTATTTTTTAAGTATTTTAATTTTTAAGTAATCTGGATAATATGTATTTCAAACTAAGGTTTTCAATGTTAATAATAGTACGCATGCGGCTGTCGAGCCTTGTTATGACAAACGTTGGTTTAGAGAATAACTTATATACAGTGCAGTCTGTAACATATCTTTTAATTCGTAATTTTTCCATTTCTTTTTTTAAAATTTCATTTAATCAGATTCACTTGACATTCTCTCTCTCCTTCTCCCCCTCTACTCTGTTCTATAGCACTCTCTTTATTTCTCTCTCTCTCTCTCTGTGTGTTTATGTGTGTGAGTGTGTGTGTGTGTGTGCGTTTTCGTTAACGGGAAGCAAAAGTTAATCATCGTCGTCGCCTGTGTTCATTTCAAGGACAAGGGCTGCCTACAAGGGCAGGAAAAGGCGTCACTAGGGGGTTCGGATCACACCAGGTGACACCCTCACAAGGAATGAAACCAGTTTGTGAAATTATGTATGTGTCCGTTATTTAGCATGGACAGACTAGGAGGAGGTCTATGGGGCAAGTCATGAGGGGTGACATCATGAACTCCCGAAATGGGTGACGCCAACCTTAGTGACGCCTCTGTCTCCAAGCATCTCGTTCCTAATGCAGTCTTATATTTCTTACTTTAAATCTCACTCTTTCACACAGTATTCACATTTCATGACTTTACCAACATTTTATCCATCAGGTTTATTGTGATAGATAATATGGAATGCGTAAATCAATATACCGGTATATAATTTCACATAAACGCGTATGTGCAAAGAAGCATGACGAATGACCCTTGCTGGGGTCCACTAATCACAGTTAACGGTTGGTAAGCGAAGGTAGAGGAGGGGTGGGGCATTTTTGAGACCAGCAATGCTTTTTGCATTCAGTTTCGTTGTTTCTTCACAGAGTGCATGTCTTTCGTAGTGTGTTGGTTATTACATCCGCCTGGACACACTGAAGGTCTTAGGCTCAAGCCCTTTTAATTTAAAAAAAATGTTTAAGCATGTTCTTTTTCCCCTTTCTTAGCTAACAAAAACACCACTTAGCATGTATTTTTACGGAAAAAAGCTTCGTTCAATGTTATACCAATTCCTTAATCGGGTAACTGTCTGTTTCTATCGGTTGCATATTTCTGGGAAAAGATCATAGATGAAGTTGTTGCTCTCCAACATTGCAACATGACTGTAATATTCGTTTTTCAACATTTGGATATTTTCGGCGACGAGCTCTCCATTGTTCTCAGTGACGGAAACGTAGTCATACGCTCTCCTCTACAATACGCTAAGTACAGGAATACTTCAGGGGTATATGGTGCGAGGCAGAAATTGTCGCGATGTCAAAATACTTCACAAAAATGTTTCGGCGGTCCCCCCCAAACGTTCACTCGCGTTGTTCCCAATTGTTCGTTCTTGTCGCGTGATAATCTCGAGATTAGTGAAAGAGAGGTCACATGGGTAGAAAGCGCGCAAAAGCAGTTGTAAGAGAGGAATGGCGAATTTGTGGCTGATGTCTCCACGTTGTGAAACCTCAAAGTTATATTTCTGTATATATTCTGCATATTAAAGTTATTTAGTTGACAACAGTATTTCAAGGATTGTGAGAACGCCTACAGAAAACATATATAAGAGTAAACCATTTACAGTGCTACAGTTTTGTGTCTGTTCTCCCGCCCCCCCCCATTTTTTTTTCTTTGTACTATCTATGAGTAAGTCTGCGGCGTATGCTACGCTTCAGTCATATATAGTTTTGATATAATTCACATAAACATGTCGCAAGCAGTGGTTAAGCCTTGACTATCCACATCCAAACACATGCAGCTACTTGCCAAACAGCACCAAAGTTTATGTGCTGGAATCTGGTAACTTCTTCGGCGTCCATGTCTTGCTCATTGATGGGAAGTTATCAGTCGCTCTCTTCAACGCTGTGCCCGTGTCGTTTTGGGGGAAATTGTACTACATCATGTCATTCATGTGAGTATCAAATTGATATTAGAGGACATGTGTGTTTTTGGTGTAGAAGATAAATATTTCAGTTTAGTAATCAATAAATCTGTTCATTTCATGTTTTCATTGAAGATCAGTCTTTAATTCATCCTTATATTTTATCAATTATCATATATTTTAATTAATTTTAATCAAATTATTATATCTATAAATTCTATTCCTTTTATTGTTTCTCTCTGTTCATTCTATCAATTTATTTTAACGATTATTTCTAGATACAAACCAATTTTCCAGGTGGTATCAGATGAAGACACGGAGATAAAAGTGACATTTCACACAATAGACAAGCAAAGCGCTTATCATCACAGGAAGAAAACGTACAAGGATGGAGATATCATTTCGGAACCTCTTCCACTGTAAATCTATTTATTTATCAAATGGTCGTAACCTTTTAAACTTGCATGGGAACCATTTTATATGCGATATCAATCATTTTCAATTATTACAAATAACAATGATGATGTAATAAAAAGTTTAAAATATTATTTTAATACCAAAGAATTCCTTCCTCCCCACCAGGCTTACTTCCGTTACATTTGACTTCTGCACAGACGTCAATCCTTCGGGAATAACTGGTGAGAACTAAACTGGACTCGAAGATAATTGTATCATCTTACAGAGAAACATAAAACTCCTGATTGCTAATTTTGATAGTTTTGTCAATTCTAAAGACTATCATAACATTAAAAAAGGGTCTGGGCGATAGCTTGTGATTCAACGAAAAAAACATAGGGGAATATATTCTACTTCAATATTATTTCTTTTTTTTAAAAAGCGTTTTTAAAAAGAATTTTAAAAAACAACCGGTCATTTCATTTTAAATATGAATTTTTTCTAATTTTACTAAATAATACAAAAGGGAACCCCTTGACCAATAAAAAAAATTCATTTCTTTAATTTTTGTTGTATATCAGGCACAAAAGTGACGTCACAGTCACCGGTGGGTGTGATCAGCGGCGACTGTTTCACACACATGGAGACGGGGTTGTGTGACAAGAAGGTCGTTCCTTCTGAGATAGCCGCAGGTGACACATTAAACAACTTAACACAACATTATTGTTATATAATATAGGATGACTTAGCTGTATTTTAGGGCTGCCAGGTAGGAGGTTAAATTAATATAAACAAATTTACACAGTTGGGGAAAATGCCTTGTTACGCTACTGGATATTCAACTAATTCAGTAGAATTCATTGTTATTTTTTTAAAACTTAAGTTAAATACAGTTTAAAAATATAAGAATAATTATAAATAATAAGCTAGGACTCACTTTATGACAGTGGTGTAGTGGGCGTCGGCGCGAGAGGGCTTCACCCTCCCACCTTTGTTGGCAGGGAAGACTTGCAATTTCAATTAACTTCAATCCATTTCAGGCTTTCCGGCGTTACCTTTGAGAAAAATACGCCAAGTGAAAATGTGAAAAAAAGAGCCCTCCCACCTCTTTTTTTTAAGGACTACACCCCTGCTTACTGATCAAATGATTTATTTAATTACTACTTTTTAATTTGTACTTCACCATCAACAATTGCAACACCGATAAGGGTTTTGATCTTTTTTTATTATTTTTCGGTTTTTTTAGAAGTTTAGAACCCGACCTAGGCATTCTAATCTTGGAATAAATTTTTATTATTATCAGTTTTGGTATTTTAAAAAATATGGCCTTGCATAATTACACAGGTGGTGCTTTATTTCGCGCTAAAACTGGCACTTATATTAGCAAAGAAGTGAAGAAATGTTCATTATAATTAGCTAATGCCAATGTTTACTTTCCAAAACTTCATTATATGCATGCATCATATTTTAAGATTAGTATCACTATGCTTAAATTTAAGATAGCGTTCATAGAGGACTGACACAAAATATCGGACAATTTTCCCGTGAAAAACACAAAGAAGCCAAATTGTATGATATTAATGACTTCAATGGCAAACCTCCTGCCATAAACAATGGAAATGTATAAAAATACTTTTCTTCCCCTTTTAAGTCGTAATAAAGCATTTACGTTTCCTCTACAAAAATTGTGCATTATATTGTCCCTTAAGCTCTTACAAATTATTCTATAAAAATTAGTAAGCTGAAAAACCGACAATAAAAAAATGTGGCAATTTTTTAATTTAAAAAAAAATTATGTATTTTTTTTTAAAGAACAAAGTTGGGTCTATGTTAAACCATACGTGTTTTCAAATTATTGGGATTTTATCAGACCAAAAATATATCCTAAAGCTTCATTGTAGGATTTCACTAACTATATTTTTTTTATTTCCGACTCATCATCAGAAATGCTAATGCCAGCCAATCCATTCGGACTTGAGTACATCATGATAGGTCTGAGACAAGGACCATCAAAGGGATTTATTTTTGTCATGTCCATCCAGACCAACACCACTGTCAAACTGTTCATCACAGATTCGCTGGTCATAGAGATTTACCTGCCCTTTGAAGGATCTTTCAAATCTGTGAGAGTCTTACAGTGGACATCGTTTTCTGTGTTGAATTTTGTGAACGTGCTCTTCTTTATTATATGTTTGTGAATAGAAATAGAATAAGCTTTAGATGTCTAATGCTATTGATAATTTTGCACTTTGACTGTATGTGAAACAATTATAACACCTTGAATGTGTGTGAAAAATGTTAACTCTCTGGATGTGTGTGAAACAATTTTTATTTTTTGATTGTGTGTGAACCAGCTTTTCTGTATTCAATGGATATGAACAGTTTTTCTTTATTTAATTTTCTAAGTAAGCATTTATATTTAAAATACCAGGCGCTTATCAGATACAATTGTTGTTAAGGGAATTTCAAGACTAGGTTGATCAAGAAGATTAATAAAACACGCTTTTATAGTAATTATATAAATAAGGAAATTGCTTACGAAAGAAAAAAAAATTAATGTGTGAAGGCATGATATATTGAAATAAAATAATTGTGCTGACTGATTTCCAAAGACAAACTCTACATACAAAAGTCTTCATACCTTAATAGGAGTATTGATATATTGATATGTGTTATCGGATTCACCTTTCATCACAAATGTTGGTCATGTTGTATCTGTCGTACTTCGTTGTCCGACCAGCCAAACCATTTCCATATTATTATATTACCCCCTTCCCCCCCCCCACCCTTTTCCAAAAAACAAAACAAAACAACAACATTCCTCCATTATTCTTCTCAAATTGTCATTACTTAGGTAGAATATATATTTTAACAACAAGTGATTAATTATCTCGTACGAATTTCTACAGATTCTCTTAACCAGTAACAGCTCGCTACTAATTAGCAACAGACCCATTCAAGCCATCCTTCAGCAGCCCAGTGCATGTCGGGACGCATCACCCGACTCTAGTATCGGGGATCCTTCTTTGACCCTGCTGGTCCTTACAGAACTTGTTTATACTGCCTACTACTTTAGGTAAAGATTCGGATGCTTTAGGTAATGGGATATATTATTAAAAAGTTGCAGCGATAGAAACAACACCCGTATCAGAGATTAATTACTTTTGCTTAACTTTGATACGTCGAAGAAAATTTTAAAACTTAGTTTATGTTTCAAATGTTAAATTTCAAGTGGAAAGGTTCAGCATTTAGTAAATATGTAAATATCATCAGGCGGCTTTCTTTAGTTGAAGATATCGTTTAAGCGTTACACTACATCTTTAACATTGTAGCCTATCTGTCTTGCTGCCTAAAATATGTCATCTTAAACAACGTTAGCAGCACCCTTTTATGTGCGTGATGTTTTTTTTTAATTTATATATTATTTATCATTATTATTATTTAATTTACTTTTTTTATTTATTGATTTTTTAATGATGCAGAAAGTCACTAAAAGTGATTTTTAAAAATTATTGTTTATGAGGGTTGTTAAAAATAATATATTTTATCGTTGTGAAAGTAATAATTAGAAATCTAGAATATGTCGAAAAAGAACAATTAGAGTTCGAAATCTATTTTAAGTAAAACTATGCTTCAATAGTACAAATCTTGCAAGAAAAAAAAATAAAAGCGCAAAGATAATTATTGAACACAATCTTTTTTCCCTCTCCTTGCATTAAAATAAGTCATGTCCAGTGCGTGACTGTCTCACCAATTAGACTGATTCTACGCTCTTTGAAAATAGGGATGTGAACTTTTTCCAGCGTTTTTCAATTTGCTATATAAGATAAAGATTTATCAGTGAGTTATGGAAATCATGACTTTGGTCTTGACAACATATATTGAATGAAAGTAGGACCTTCATATGCAACATTTCTATATAGTGTTTCATCTATAATACTTAATGATATGAACTTAAATCCGTGTCCGTTTTCAGCGACGTATCAATAACAGATATCGCAGAAACCCAGTACCTCTACCTATTAGTACGACATGCCAAAACTACGATGGTACAATTGGGCCTGCAGGATGTCCAGGCTTCCCAGCAAGTTGCCGTCAAACTTGGTGTTGTGTTAGCTTATTGCACACTTTCTTTCTCTCTTGTGTCATCGTTTACATATTTTATTTCAAAACTTTTGATTTTATTATTAGTGTTACAATTTTATTTTTTTATGGTTTAAGGGCCCAGTTGGTGGGGGATTTCACTTACAATTTTTTAGGTAAAGAACCAATCATGCAAATTTAACGTCAACAATTTTTAAAAAATCTTGTATTAAATATTTTCTAGATATACCTTTTAAGTGATAAACGTTGGTGTCATTTTCTGACTTAACTATAGTAATAAAAAAAAAGTAATAAACAAAGTCTTTGACAAAAATCCTTTATATACGAGACATAACTAAAAGAATGTTCACTATACTACGCAGCGCAAGACAATAAAAATCAAACATTTTAGTTATGTCTGGTAAAACATTTTTAATATAATGCGCACCGTTCGGGAATATATTTTTTTTTAAGTATTGTCAATATAATACGCACCGCAAAGCGGAACAGAAAAGATTGTTCAATATAATACACACCGCGACACTCGAACACAAAAATTAACATGCTACATAGAGATAATATGAACATGTATTAATTTAATTACAGAACATTCGATCGATCTGAAATTTTGATACATTATTTTGATCACGGCATGAGTCTGTCTGCAAATTTTCAGCTCGCTAGCTTACGAGGAAGTGGCTTAAAAATCGATTCAACGTTTTGACGGCATTCAAGCAGACGCCACGAGTTAATATAACTATAAAGGATTTTTTTAAATATCGTTTTATATTTTCACACTGAATTCTTTTAAATTGTTAGTTGGTATTAACAGATTCAATTATAGTAAAGTTCTGAGTTATTATTTTCAGATTAATCTATGGTAAAGTTCTAGTTCGGTATTTTCAGTTTGAACAAAGTTCTGGTTTTGTATTGTACGCTTTTATTTAAGTCACACCGTTTGTATGTTGTATTTTCCATCCATCCATCCGCCAAATCTTGTAATGTAAAATTAAACCACTTATGATGGTCCTAGAGATCTCAAAATGTTAATACAGATAGATCTTGGATGACAATGCATTGTATCAAAATTTCAGATCGATTAATTGTACCATGATTAAATTAATGCATTTTTAGTTTATGTCTATGTCTATATTATCACTCACCAATGAACCACACCTCACTTTGCCCTAGAGGGAGACAATAATTTCAATGTGTTGACGTCAGAAGTAGATTGTAAAGAGTTTTTATAATAACTTTAAATGAACGAAATTCGATATGCCTTGCTGGTCGAATTGTTAGTCTGATCGATTGACGACCTAGAGGTACGCGGTTTAATTTTCAGTTGGGGAAACTGTTTTTATTAATATATATATATATATATATATATATATATATATATATATATATATATATATATATATATATTAAATATATAAATTTGTAATTAATAATATATCTTTTTACCACTATCACATTTAAGTTATTGACAATGAAATTTAACTAATTAAATTGAATTGATAAGTTCCAAAATACGATTTTAAATATTTTGATACTAAAAAGTAGATAATAAAATATTTTTAAAATATTTTTTTAAAAAGGACTTGCTTTTATTTACATATAGAAAGTACACTAAAAAGGATAAAATAAAATTGTTCTATAATAACAGGTGAAATCCGTGAACCTATCCACTGCACATCAAAACGTGGGGCGCTCATCACAACCCTCTATCATGCACAACGCTGCGAAACATAAAAACACATTTGCATGAATATTAATAAACATTAAAAGTTTCAAAACTTTGATCATATACATGCTACTTTCATAATAATTTAAAGTATTTATCTATATGCAAAAGAATCGTTGCAAAGAGAAATGAGTTGTGATGGGTGCCCCACGCTTTTATGTGCAGTGGATAGGTTCACAGATTTCACATGTTATCATATAAAAATTTTATTTTCTTCTTTTTAGTGCACTTTCTATATGTAAATAAAAGCGCATCCTTTAAATAAAAACATTTTTTTATATTTTTTTTTCAGATTAAACAAAGTTCTAGTTTGGTATTTTTTAGATTAAACAAAGTTCTGATTTGGTATTTACATATTGAACAAAGTTCTGGTTTGGTATTTACAGATTGAACAAAGTTCTGGCTTGGTATTTTTTAGATTAAACAAAGTTCTAGTTTGGTATTTTTTAGATTAAACAAAGTTCTGATTTGGTATTTACATATTGAACAAAGTTCTGGTTTGATATTTACAGATTGAACAAAGTTCTGGCTTGGTATTTACATATTGAACAAAGTTCTGGCTTGGTATTTACACATTGAACAAACTTCTAGTTTGTTATTTACAGATTGATCAAAGTTCTGGTCTGGTATTTACATATTGAACAAAGTTCTGGTTTGATAATTAAAGATTGAACAATGTTCTTGCTTGGTATTTACATATTGAACAAAGTTCTGGTTTGATATTTACAGATTGAACAATGTTCTGGCTTGGTATTTACAGATTGAACAAACTTCTGGTTTGGTATGTATAGATTGAACAAAGTTCTGGCTTGGTATTTATAGATTGAACAAACTTCTGGTTTGGTATTAATAGATTGAACAAAGTTCTGGCTTGGTATTTATAGATTGAACAAAGTTCTGGCTTGGTATTTACAGATTGAACAAAGTTCTGGTTTGGTATTTATAGATTGAACAAAGTTCTGGCTTGGTATTTACAGATTGAACAAAGTTCTGGCTTGGTATTTACAGATTGAACAAAGTTCTGGCTTGGTATTTACAGATTGAACTATGATAAAGTTCTCGGTAAGCCCTCGTGGTACACCGGATGCCTGTTGATAGCCAGCTCCGCCACAACAAGGAGTCATGTCGTCTACCTGGATAACAAGGAACAATTCGGTTGTTATCTCATTGGGCTTTCGGCGGGGGTCGGTTACATGACTCATTTGGGAAGCAGACTACGGGATTGTTAGACTCCGGGGATGGTAAACTACGGGAATGTTAGATTATAGGAACATAACATTGCTGGATTGTTAGACTACGGGAATATAAGATTGCTGGAATGTTAGACTACATAAATGTTAGATTGCTGGATTGTTAGACTATGGGAATATTAAAATTATGGAATGTTATTCTAAGGGATTATTAGATTGCTGGAGTGTTAGATTACAAGAATGTTAGATTGCTGGAATGTTAGACTTACAAAATAGTTGTTAATACAAGAAATAATAGTATGCTTTAATTACTCATTGCAGGTGCATAAGCTTCTAGAAATGATACCACATGTGTGAATAAACAAAAGTTTCCCTAAGATGTTGATAGTTTCCCTGTTTTATTGAAAATAGATTTAAACTAAATAATTTTTATATATATTATTTTTTCTTTTCTCTGCAGCCCCCCTGTCAACCAACTGATGTTGTTGTCGCAGATCGTATAGACAACGACTGTGATGTTCTCGTGGACGAAGAGGTCGAAGATGGTATAGGTGGGTCCCGTATTTCTAGTAGCCCACAACACAGTAGACTGCTGTATGTGGGCCACAACTGGACCACAACACAATAGACTGCTGTATGTGGGCCATTACTAGACCACAACACTGTATACTGCTGTATGTGGGCAATTACTAGACCACAACACTGTATACTGCTGTATGTGGGCCATTACTAGACCACAACACTGTATACTGCTGTATGTGGGCCATTACTAGACCACAACACTGTAGACTGCTGTATGTGGGCCATTACTAGATCACAACACTGTATACTGCTGTATGTGGGCCATTACTAGACCACAACACTGTAGACTGCTGTATGTGGGCCATTACTAGACCACAACACTGTAGACTGCTGTATGTGGGCCATTACTAGACCACAACACTGTAGACTGCTGAATGTGGGCCATTACTAGACCACAACACTGTAGACTGCTGTATGTGGGCCATTACTAGACCACAACACTGTAGACTGCTGAATGTGGGCCATTATTAGACCACAACACTGTAGACTGCTGTATGTGGGCCATTACTAGACCACAACACTGTAGACTGCTGAATGTGGGCCATTACTAGTCCACAACACTGTAGACTGCTGTATGTTGGCCACTACTAGACTACAACACAATAGACTGCTGTATGTGGGCCACTACTAGACCACAACACTGTAGACTGCTGTATGTGGGCCACTTCTAGACCACAACACTGTAGACTGCTGTATGTGGGCCATTACTAGACCACAACACTGTAGACTGCTGTATGTGGGCCCTAACTAGACCACAACACTGTAGACTGCTGTATGTGGGCCACTACTAGACCACAACACAATAGACTGCTGTATGTGGGCCACTACTAGACCACAACACTGTAGACTGCTGTATGTGGGCCACTACTAGACCACAACACAATAGACTGCTGTATGTGGGCCACTACTAGACCACAACACAATAGACTGCTGTATGTGGGCCATTACTAGACCACAACACAATAGACTGCTGTATGTGGGAGTTGAAACATTATTATTTTTTAAATATTTCTTTTTTTTTGTGTGTGTGCAGTTTTTTCGCACAAATAAACAAAGAAAACAAATATTTGTGTAATATTAAACTAGTCCAATATACCTTCATTCCACGATAACAATTTTTATATTACTATTTAAAGAAGTAAATATTGGACATCCCACGAAACATGTAATATATTGACCTGGTTTAACAAATCCACAAATGCACTTTCCAATGTGTAAGAAGCAGTGTTGGAAAGACTCAGGTTTACATACCACAATGACAAATCAAGTTTCATTGGTAATTAAGACTTGATAGTTTGCCACCCCCCTCCCCCCACCCACCATAAAACATAAATAAATAAATTAAAAATTAAAATATTTATAATATTGATATATTCTGCGTGCGCTTAAATTGTTTCAATGATTTTTTTTATAATTTTTTTTTATTTCTCACAGATAATGACTTTGACGGCAAAATAGACGAGGATGTTGATGGTAAATAAAACTATTCATTTAGGCTCCATAGGCTCCCATAGTGCCGTCATGTGTTCGCAGCCGAATTCCTAAATAGTGTACACGATAGTATTTACTGTTAATTATATATCACAAAATTCATGTTATTTATTTATATATGAAGTAAATTATATCACCAATGAATTTCATGCTTAGTTCTTAATTAAAAATAAATAAAGTTAAAATTGTGTTTTATAATTACCGTCTCCGTGAATCTCTCACTAAATTAGCTTTACTATTGCATTTCACGCTGTGGTTTGTCGATAATTATTAGTTAAGTCCCTAAAATTTTAACTGAAATCTGAAAATGCTAACAGATTTTTAAAGTTCTTTGTTTTTTTTTGTTTTTTTTTGTTTTTTTATGTTTTTTTTTGTTTTTGTTTTTTTTTGGGGGGGGGTTCGTGTCTTGTTTTGTTTTTTGATGTTTTTTTTTGTTTTTGTTTGTTTGTTTTTTTATTTTTTATTTTTTTTATTCTACAGGTGAAATCATCGATACGCACTCTACAGGTAATATAAGTTTTTGTCATTCATATTACCTCAGTCAGGCATATTATCTCAGTCATATTATGTCAGTCGATCAAATAATCTCAGTTTTGCCATAATACAGTCGATGGGCTCATTTTTCATGTCCTTAAGTTTGTGTCCAATTTTCTGATAAAATGATCTCAAGTAGGCATGCCCCCAACCAAGCTTTAGAAAATGAAAATGTCAAATGCTCCCTCCTCCTCCACGCAGATATTTTTGTGTTGCGACAGAGATAAAACAAAATTTTTCTTGTCCATTTGTAAATATAGGAAAATCAAACAAAATATTAAAGACAAAAAAACAACAAACAAACAAAACAAAAAGCAAAAAAAAAGCTCCTCATGTTTAGGACTTGTATGTTAATTATCGGTATATTGATGTGTTTGGGCCAATGTGATATAAGTTCTGCAAAATGCGCTAGAGGAATACTTGAAGTGGACATGTTTCTTATATGCAATTAATTCCTATCTCTAACGATTGTATAGACGCAATTATAAGCACTATAAAACTAATGACGTGGTAAAGTCGGGCAAAAGGGGACGCGGTGGTCGAGTGGCAGCGCACTGGACTGTCGTACCGATGGTCACGGGTTCGAATCCGTGTGAAGGCAAGGGTTTGTTCCCGGGGCCTAGGGCGTCCCTGAGTCACCGCGCTCCGAATGGGTACCTAACACTACATGTAGTTAGGCGGCTGGGTAATGCGTGGAACCCACAAAGCCGTGGCCTGTGAACGCTGCATCACTTGCCAACAGATCATCTGTCATGGTCTGTGGACGCAACTATCTTCTGCATAGAAGGGGCGTCTGTATAGATAAGATAAAATGTCCTTGCAGCATCCATGGATTGCCTCTTGCACAAGTCTGCGTTAAATGCAAAGGAGAAAAATATCGTTTTTAAAAATAATCGTAAATCTTTCTCTTTATACGTTAAACCTTTGAAAAAAAGTGTGTGGGGGAGGGGGGGGGTCGAATATTGTTGAAAGAAATTCTTTATGTTATTTTTTTCCCCACAGTGAACCCAAAACCAACTCACGTGGTTTCTGTTTACCGCTCAGGTAACTTGAAAAACGGCTAAAGTTCAAGTTTGTAGTTAGGGAATTGTAGTTAATTCCAAAGGTTTGGGTTTGTGCCTAGAATAAAACAGGCATATCTGTCACACGCATTGTTTTATTGAAGTTCATCGAATTTTAAAAAAAAATATATTATAGAAATTTAATTAGACTAATCTATTATTAAACGTGTTTATGGGTTAATCTGATCCACTTGTTGGCCCATTAATAAATTTTTATTTTCCATAAATGTATCTATTTCTTATTTTTTTTAATTTCTGAAACATCCATAAACTGTAAGTTATATATTCGTCTAAAATAATAATTTCTTCTACCTCGTTTTAAATTGTATATGAACCTATGAAGGTGCCTTTTGTTTCACAAACTGAGAACATCTGACTCTGTTTCAGGGACTACTCCGATAGCCTCTAACTGTAATCCAGATACAGGAAAGTGTTTTTTTACTTGTGATACTAGGGGCATGTATGGATACAACTGCACTAGAAGTGAGTGTTTCTATACCGTAATCTTTTCATTGTAATATTATTAAAATATTAATTTATTTTTAAAAAAAATTTTTTTTGTTGTTTGTTTTGTTTTTTTAAAAGGTATGAAACCCGTGGTTGTCACGAAGTTTGTGTACGAATTTTATACAAAAATGATTTTTATCACGTTTAGATTCCGACTTTATTACGTGATTGTTGGAGATTTAGGATGTAGGAATGATGCAGTGTAGACAATTATTGTGTATACAAATAGAATCAAAGCTACAAACGGAAGGTTTTTATTACTATTTAATACTATTTATTACTATCGGTGTTATTTAGCTTCAAATAAGCACAGCTTTCCATCATGCTATAAACAGACTTATAAAACATTGGTCAAATCTGAGGCGTCAGAAGGGGGGTGCCGACGCCGCGCAGAGGTTTAGAATAACCACGCAGCAAATTGTGTAGTATTGCACCAAAAAATGGGTTCTGTGCAACTTTGCTCACGACTTTTTTTTACTTTGCATACGAATCAACGAACCTTAGAGGGAACATTGGTGCGGACCCCACCGGGTGACACCATCACAAGGGGCGACACCAAAGTGTAAAATTATGTATCTTCCTGTTATTAGGCACTGGCAGACTCGGAGGAGACCTATGGGGGTAAATTGTGAGGGGGTGACACCATGAGCTACCGCATTCGATGATATATAATGCATCTGGGTTAAATGACTTTAACAACTTTCGTTGTTTTGTAATTATTACTTATTTATACTATTTAGTTATATTTTCTTGCACATTGTAGTTCTAAATGGTTTTGCTTTTATCAGATTACTAGTTAATTTAGAGGAAACGTATATTATGTCATATGACATAAGCACTGGACAGTGCTTCAAACACTTTCAATTGAGGAGAAAAATATGTTCCTGACAATTTTTTTAAAATTATAATAATAAACAAATCGTGGGCATAATTTATTAATTTTTTTAATGTTAGTATGACTTTGAAAAAAAATAATAAATACATAAATAAAATGGAATTTTCCGAATATGGTTGTATGAACAAATATATTTTTAAAAGTCTAATTGAGTTTAATAATTTATTTATTTTATAAAATAACAAGTTTTGTGATATTTATCATTCGTCGAAACACTATTACTCCAAAGAGTGTTTATACTGTGGTGGCTCCGGATACTGCGAAAAACTAACTGGACATTGCATACAAGGTTGCATTGTGGGAAATGCTGGTCTAAAATGTGACAAATGTGAGTAAATATTAGATATACCCGTCTGATAAATAACAATATTACCAAAAGATATAGGGTCCCAGCAAATTCTACAAGAGTGTGAAAGTAAAAATGAAACGTGTGTCATCTCCCCCACCCCCACCCCAATCAGCCTTTAGAAGCCCCGACGAGAAAAACACGTACTTTTATCCGCTGAAATGTAGGCTACTACCATTGGCATTGTGACTCATTGTTTCAGTGTGTATTGGCATTGTGACTCATTGTTTCAGTGTGTATTGGCATTGTAACTCATTGTTTCAGTGTGTATTGGCATTGTAACTCATTGTTTCAGTGTGTATTGGCATTGTAACTCATTGTTTCAGTGTGTATTGGCATTGTAACTCATTGTTTCAGTATGTATTGGCATTTTGACTCATTGTTTCAGTGTGTATTGGCATTGTAACTCATTGTTTCAGTGTGTATGAGGACATGTCTCCATTCCACGTGCGATCAGTTCACTCACGTTTGTACGCATGGATGTAAATTGGGATATACGGACCTTTTCGTGTCGCAAACGTAGGTGAATAAAAGAATTACGTAACATAAAATTTGCTGTAAAAGAAAATGTATTGCCTTTTATGTTTGTATTTAAGTTGGTTTTATAATATTTTATTTTAAAATCGTTTAAATTTCAATTTTTCTGTGTGTTTGAGTTGTTCCATTTATAGAAACATAAGTTTTCAAGCCATACAAGTATAAAATCCGGGTGGTGACCTTACTTTAACATCAAACAATTGATACAACTACAACATCCTATCAGTTAGTTACAGTTTCATGGTGTTAATCACAGTTAATCTATTAAAAATGTCCACGCTACACACTGACTCTATCGTCTGCCATAAACAACTTGACTTAGTCTGATGGAAATCTGTTAATGAACTCCCGCCCGCCAATAATAGCTTAAAACAATACAAATGTGTAGGCCTATCTTTTTGAGGGCTTCGGAAATTAACGATTAATTAATTGATTTTCGTTAAAAAATTTAATCGATTAAAATTAATTTAATTTGATCGATTAAAATTTAAAAAAATGTTCTAGTTCTAATATTAATATTGTTTTTTTTTCCAATGTATTAATAATTATATTTTGTGTTACTTACTAACAATCTTTTTCCTAGTATTATTATTATTCATATAGACGTGCTTACGTAAACATAAAAAGGTTTTTCTTCGTTATTTCTTGCATAGCAGAACGAATTTGCAGTGTTACGTCAAAAACTTTGGGAGCAGGGAACAACCACGACTTAGCTGATTTCACGAAATAATGAATCGTGACTTAACGGGATCTATATAAATATAAGCGTTATGCAATTTAATTAATCTAAATTAATCTATTAAAAAATGTTCCTGATTAATTGAACAATTTTTTTTTAATCAGTACCAGCCCTACTAATTTTAATTTAACTTTAATAATAAACAGGTGCAATTATTTTTTTCTATTTATTTTTTTTAAACGACTTTTTTTATTTAATAAAAATGTGTATATCCTGTTTAATTGGTTTACAGACATTTCCTTGCGTTTCTGGCTGTTATGCTTGCGGTGGTAACGGTAGCTGTGCTCAGAACACCATGGCTTGTAACAGTGGCTGCAGAGCTGGATACTCAGGCCATAAGTGCTCTGTCCGTGAGTGTAGAGTTTGAGTGCCTAGAGTTAGAGCACTACTTACATATATATATATATATAATTTTATGGGACTTTTTTTACCATTGATTTAGACTAGATGTACACACTTTCTAGTCAACTAAATACTAACTGGGTTTGAAATGTGTTTAGTTTTGCAGTCTGAGTTTATTACTCAAAATTACTGAAATCGTTTCATGTTGTGAAAATTCTTTAAATGTCAAGTAGCATTTCATTTTAATATTGCATACATATTTTTGGAAATTTATATTTTAAAATTGGGTAAATTAATATCAGAAGTCATATCAGCCTGGTGGAGGAGCCAGGGCAACAAATGTTTCCCTTTCAAATAAGTGTAAATTTAGTTGTTCAAATGTCAGCAGTAATTTCCAACTATATAATCAGCCACTTTTAATATTTAACAACTTTGCATGAAAGTATCATAGTTACTACAGTTGGGGGGGGGGAGTTTGACGGAAATTTAACTTAAAGAACTTTAAAATTCAAGCGTCTGTCTATATAATATGGGAGGATGACTTGATAATAAGAAAATATGAAAGATTTATAGCTGGTAGTCCTAGCAAGAGCAGAAATTTTAATCAAAGAGTAAGTACAATGTACTTCAACTTGGCAGTGAAACATATTTAAGCAGTTATTTTTATGTTGAAATTAAGGATATATAAACAAGCAAGTAACAAAAGATGACTGATAATCAGGTCTAATTAAGAAGCATCAGGTTTCATTTCTTCACTATGCTAATGCCTATATAGTTTTTTAACTTTCGTTACCGGCTGGCTTCTCTATCGAAATCAGGTTTCAAGGAAATGTTCAAGTGACTGAACACATAATCTGTATTTTAATTATTTTCTTTTAATTATTAAAGTAAAAAATTATTACAGCTTGAAATTAATTCAATCTTCAATTTTTTACTTCTTTATTTCTATTTTCTACAGGACTGGACACACAATCTCTAGTCTTTCCACTTTACGGCGTCCTTCAAGTTTTAATTTTGACATTTATGGTGGTGGCTTTGGTCCACATTTACCAGCGAAGTCGTGCTGTGTATACCACGAGCTGTGAAGAAGAATGATGGGTTTTAGACAATATCGTCACTGAATAAACAGCCCAATCCAAAAGGACGCTTTATTTATTCATAATCTGTGAACTACACAATTTGCAAGTCTGTAAAAATATCAAATAAACAATTCATTATAAAAGTAATTTAAAAAATGCTGGTAATAAAAGTAGCGTTAAGAAAGCTTGAATGTTTTTTGTTGTATCTGAGTTTTAGAGAAATTAAAAAATAAACTTAAACACAATTTAAATAAAAATAAAAAAACATGTTCCGGATCAGAATTTCACAAAACTTTTTAATCCGAACTTAAAAAGTGCAAGTACAAGATAATCTATGTTTGTCATGTTCAAATTATAATACCTTGTTGTTCCCCTGTCAGGTAGTTCTGGCTCTGCTAAACCGTCAGATGCCAGTTCATAAAAGCAAACAATGATTAACACTCGGCATTGGAAAATCGTCAACAAATAAATAGAAACCAGAGAACTCGTAGGTTTTTTGAAAAATAATATAGATGTGTCTTAAAATATTTATGGGATAAGAGAAATCTCTTTCCTCAATCAGATATCTTTTAAGTCTTGAACAATGTATATGAAACTTTAAAAGATTGATATGAGAGTATAAACCATGCTCTATCTATTACATATATCAAAAAGAGACTTTTCAGAATTTATGAAATGAATGTACTTTTATTACTATAGTAATTAAATTCCAAAGTGTTAATATTAAATTTTTAATGAGTAGATATGTCTATTTTTAAGTTACATGATACATTGAACATTGAGCGTATCTCTGTGAGAATCATCCAGAACAATATGATCTGTATGTCATGGGCTGCATGTCATTTGATGCTTCATCTTATAACTTCACACAGGGAGATCACACAACTTTAGAGTCTAATTCTAATAAAAAATTATTGATGGCTTGTAAGAAAAAAAGAAGTTGAATGTTTCATCTGATTTTCACTGGGGCTTGAGTCAAGCAATCAATGGTTACAGACTTTATCAAAGAAAATGCACTAAAATACTCTGCCAATGTCATTCATCCAAATCAAGTTCTTTATATTTTTTTTAGACAATGTTGTCTGTGTCTATGTCTAGTTGAAGACCACAAGTTATTGACTTATCCCCTATGTCTGCGGATTTTTCAACAAAGTCTTTTAAAATGTCTAAACGTGGGCAGTCAGACAAAGTATTGTTTTCCTGTACAAAGTTTGAAACAGAAAGTGAGCAACAGCCAGCACCGTTTGTAGGGTTACCCCGAGTTGACTTGTGTCCATCATGGAACCATTGTTTAGTGTTCTTGCTTTACTTGGATTACACTCACACATGTTTGAGGAAAGTTAGTTCACAAGTTTCAAGGTTCCAGTATTTGTTCTCCTTTCCAAACTCTCTACCCCTTTCCTTTTCAAAGCTGATCGTATTCTTGATTTCTGCAGTCTGTTGAAATACTGCTCTTCGGTTTCTGCTGCCTGAGCCTTTGCTACGCGTTTAGCACCGCGGAAAAAATGACCCACTTCCCGTCATGCCATCGAGCTGAGATTCGGCACACGGACCCGTGTCACCTAAAAAATCATCGTATCAAAAATTCAGATCGATCGAACGTACAGTTATTAAATTAATGCATTTTTAGTTTATCTATATAAACTATATGTAGCGGTCGCTATTGTTTACATTTTACGGGTCACTTGACTTTACCCCAGCCTTCGGTGAACACATCTCGTGTTTTAACCAGGTGGTTTACACCAGGAGTTGAGTTAACGCGTTGACGCCACCCGTCCATGTCCACACCGCCTCCCCCCTTCCCCCAGTTTTAAAACCAGGGGAGATAATTTCGGTTTCAGTCTGTAAATGTTTGTCACGTTTGAACATAATCAATACTTTTAGTTATGCCTCATATATAACGGATTTATAGTCAAAAACTTTGTTTTTACGGGGTTGTTTTATTTTTTCTATTAAAAAAAGTTACCGGAACACATTTTTGACACAACCTAAACACGCAGTAAGACCAGTATGTGTAGAAAAGGTGAGGAACGCCCTAACAAGACCGTTCTGCTAGAAAGAAGAAAAGCACTGCTTACCACACCCCATTACAAATCTTCAACTTGAAAATTCAATGCGAGGGTTGCAAATGATAATAATTATATTTTGGCAATACATGTAATTGAATTATTTACCTAGAGCAGATTTAACTTATAAATAGTGTAACTTGATCCACTTAAAATATAGGCCCGTCATTGGTGTTATCAACTTATGTAAAGTCGTGTGTTTTAATCACCTCTGATAGTTTTTCTAATGTTATATTGTTTTAGTGTTTACTAGCGACTGATATTTAACGAAATGTTGTAAAAGATACCAGGTGGCTATTTTTTTGTCACATTAAAAATATTTATTTGTAAAAAACAATATTTTTACTTAGACTTAAATTAAAAATCAAAACAGTTATCAGTTAGTCCTTTATTTTTGTAAAAGTCACATAATCCATTGTATGTTCTTCAAAATGAAAACAATAGCCTTCAATTTCAACCCTTCTAACGACAACATATTTCATACTGTATCAGTCACGGGGAAATGATTATCGTTATCAGCGTTACTAAATCGCACACATTAATGGGGAATGGCTTATACGTATATGACAAGTCCTTGAAACTGCGAGGAATAAAAAAGGGGGGGGGGTACATAAATTAAATCCAGGGTTTTATAAAGCGACTCAATGGAGCTAAAAGGGGTGACAGCCCTGAGTGCCACATGAAGTGAGCACATGAAATCTGAACATAATTTTGTAAGAAAAATTAGGGTGTTTGCAAATTACAAATTACAAACCGGGGCTTAAATGTTATTTCTACAACTTTAATCTTGTGTCACAAGTTTTAAAATCACGTAAAAGAAAAGGCAAAAACTGGACAGATTTGAGAAAATTAATAATACTGGAAAAAAAGGATGTTACAATTTTCATCTTTAATTGTACTTCAAAATAACTTATAAAACATGAAGAGTTAATTAATTAAGTTACGCTAATAAAGATCCCATTTTTTTTAAATTGAACTGTAAATTAACCCTTTATATTGGAATTTCAATGAATAGAACAGGGGAAACAAAATTAGTAAGTTTTCAAAGTATATACATTATTTGGTTATGTCCCATTATTCCAGTGAATGGAACTTGTTAGCCTTGGATACCAACTTATAATATTAGATAAATAAAGGTAAAAATTAAAACTTTGAAAGGTGTCTAAAAGTCAGTATGACATAATCACAATGAAAAATACCAGGAGAAACTACATAATGAAGGCTAAGGATCGAAACTAACATAGTTCCTATACAATTAGAATAGTTTTATGCAAAAATAAAGTGTTAAGAGTTACAAATAAATGGTAAAACCTTTAATTATAAATACCTTTTAATATGAATTCATTCTATAATGCAAACATCACTAAATCCAAAAATTCTGATAAATAAAGCATTTAACATGTTGAACTATTAACTCTCAAAGTTTTACTAAAAGGAAACTGAACTTTTTTCATTAAAAAAATTAAATTGCACAACACAAATTTAAGAGCAAATTATTAAATAAAACAAGTTTCTTGCATTTAAAAAAAAATACTATAGGCAGTATAGGTAACACTCCCAAAGTAGAAGACCCCAAAATATTAATGTTCCATTTTTAACCACTTAAGAATAAAATTTAACAATGGAGCTACCTGATGTACATCCAGAAATATAAGATTTCTATAATTGTATCATTACAAGTTCCTTTTTGATTAAAAAAAAACTGTATACAAGGAACCAAGTCTAAAATGTCTAGGATAAGAATTAACTGAAGATGGTGTGTAATATGGCATAAGCTTTGAAGGGATTGTTTTCAAAGTTGTCTCTGCTAAAAGACATAGAGCGGTCATAAAATAAATACTTTATTACAGTGTCAATATAAGTCAAAAGAAAATTTACAGGTTATATAGCACAAATAAATATAACACAATTGGAAAGATGTCTGGTGGCTTTTGAACAAACAGAACATTGTAAAAATTTTAAAATTATTTGTGTGGTCCAGGGCAACTGAATTACATAAACAATTAGGAATGTGGATACTAATGACAGAGAATTCATATAGAGAAATCATGCAAATCACATTTCTAAATTTCCCAAGTGAATTTCATTTAAAAAAAATATATACATCCCTGAGTGAAAAGGCACTGAATGCTTAGTCAAATGGTGGCTAAGGTGGCTGTACATTTGGACCCCAGATGATTTTACTCCGGAGACACATCATGGAACTGTGGCTATAACTCAGTCAGATCAGCAAGGTCTGTTCTTTCCATGCTGTGTATCCTGTGATGGAAGATTGCTTCTCTTTGGTGCGTTACAACACTCTGGCAAAAAATAAACGGCCGGTTGAGGAACATCAACATCGATTTCTATGTGCGCTAGACATTCACCATTGCTGTCTAGTTCACCAGCTGAAGACTGGTTGCTTCTGTCAACTGATTTTTTTACATACTGTTTCAAAACATCAAAATCCAACTTAGGGCAGTAGGAGGAAGTATTCCTTGGAAGTGTATCTGACCTCTGGCCCAAGTTATGGGCAACATTATTTCCATACTGGTGTTTATGATCAACTCTGAAAGTAACTCCACTGCTGTCATGTTCTATCTGACTAACGTTACCCTGTTTAGATTTGTTATTCCTGCTCACAGTCCTGCTCCTGTTATTAATACCCTGCGAGTCTATCACTCTAAGTCGTTTCCGATTGAATGCATTATTTTTTCTGCATTTTAAAAGCCTAGTTGCTCTTTGTTCCGGTGTCTCATTTTGCAATTTTATTGCTGCTAGCCTTCTACACTTTTCCAACCTGTTAAGACGCTGCTCTGGAGTCTCTGCTGCACGTCTCCGTGCATTTGCTTTGGCAGCTAATGTTTTCCTACCAATATTAGATTTCTTCCCAGCAGCCATGCTATGAATATTTCTAATGATGTATTAATTTTTACTGTGAAATATTAATGGTCTCTTCTACAATTTATATTTTTGTATCAATTTCAAATAAAATTATTATTATTTTGTTGATTATTATTGGTGGTATAAAAAACTGAGGCATCATGATTTGCACCTTGTGTGGATAATAAAAGCGCTTTTCCTAAAAGCAATTTATATATGTTAAATGATGATATTCTTGAGAGTAGTTAATATCTTGAATACCAATGTTGTAATTGTACTCTTTAAATAAATGATTAAAGAAAGAAATAATCTCTAATCACCAGTTGTATTGCTGTCATGGGAAAGGAAACAGTCTTTGATTTATGTAAATTGATGCAAGTCTCACAGCACTCTTCACTTTATGTCCATTTAAAACTTCACCTACATCACTTGTATATTTAGACTCATCTTGAACCCAAACCGTAATCAAAATGCATCTGCAATATTTAAAAGCACAAATAATTAATGGGAAAACAATAATGAAGTTGAGCTGACATTTAAGAGTTTGAATTTTATTTTCTTTGTTAATATTACTAATAGTAATTTAGATTTGTAAAATATCTATTCATTTCTAGTTTGGTTTAAGGAAATTTCTTCAAATATAAGGCCACATCAAAATCTATTTATTAATGTTAGACGGCAGGATCCCTCTTTACTTTACAACACTTTAACACTGGCAGTCCCTCATTTAGGATTGATATTAAATGTTCAAAAATGAAAATAAAAATTGTTATTTCTTTTTTGCAAAAATCGAACTCACAAAGTTAAAAGGAATACAAAAAAAGGAAACCAAAGAATCCTAAATCTATTCATTTCTATCAGGTCACGTATATATATATTATTAAACATGTCAGGATTACTTGATGATTTATTTATTTCTTAAATAAAAAAAAATTTTAAATAAAAAAAATAAAATAATAATAATCTAATGCATACAGAAGTACATCCAAGAATAATTGGAGAATTCATCTTGTTATTTTAGCATGGTGTGAATTGCAGACCATACCCCCAAAAAACAAAGCAAGTTAAAGTCATAGGTTGAGTAAATTATTACTCAAAGAATTCCAAATGTTCTCATGTAATGTACAGGCATTCCTTTTTTTTTAAATTAGCAATTAACTTGAGAAGTAATACTTAGCCACAACAGCACTAAACTTTATTTTGTTTCACCTTTAATGCAGATTTTTCTTCAAATAATAGGTTTGGTAAATCAAATGTTTTAACAAAAATGTATTTGGGGGGAAAAAAATTGACATTGCTTAAAATAAGCTAATAATATTAAATAATGCATTGTATAGCACTAAATTAAAGCAATGACATTTTTAACATTTTTCAGAAATTATCATTTACTTCACCCAAAACCCAACCAAGCAAGTGTCAGGACTACTGCCCAAAATTAGTTTTCCTTTTGATGCTTTTACAAAGAACATATAAAGTGTTAGCTTTGACAAGGAAAGTAGGCTTATTATGGGTGTATAGGGCAGAAAATCTACTTTCCCTTTTAATTGTTTGCAAATGTAGATTAACTTTAATTTTAAAAGAATTTATTGTTTCAAATGTAGAGAGTTTTACTTAATGAAAGAGAATGAATAGAATTCATTGAGAAATAATTCAACAATTTATAAACTTAAAATATTTTTTTGAAATACATTGTATTTAAATTTTAAAACTAAAATTTTTTAATCAGGAATGCAACAAAAAAGTAAACAAAATAATTTAAAATTTTCAAATACTAATTTTCATTTACAAATATTCCAAAACATCTTGTGCACAAAGTATTCATGAAGTATAGCATATAAAATGTATATTTTTCTTTACTGTTTAATATTTTTGTTTTTTCTATAGTTGCTGTTTTTTAGTTATAGGCGTCACAAAAAAATAAGCAATTACAATTTTATAACAGAGCACAATTTATGAAACCTAACATTTTAAAAAGACCACTGTGTTCATTATTATAAGATGAGTTAATAGACCTCTTGGGGCCTTAAGCCCCACTTGTTTGGGTTCTTGACTAAATTTTTAATGATTTTTTATGAAGAGAGAGAGGTATTAAGGTATATGCAGGGCCTGCCGTAACAATTGTGGGGATTTATGTTGCTTAGTATGCGAAACAGATTATGCGGGGCCCAGTCTGGGTAGGGATAAGGATAATCAATGAAAATTAAGATAGGCAGAGCCTATAAAAGTGTGGGGCCAACTGCAGCCGAATAGGTTGCACTGGCTTAAGGCCTGCCCTGGGTCTATGTCCTTGGGTTTCTAGCCTAATGGGATTGATTGCTACTTTTCAACTTTGGATGAGTCATTTTAATCAGCAGTTTCAGATTTTGTTTAAACTTTTCTTGACAATTTTGCAGTCAGTGAATCTTTGGTCTTGAACTATATTTTCTAGATGAAATTAAAAAATCTTCAAGCAACTACAAGATAAGATAAAATATATACTAAATAAATATTATTTATCAGTTTAAAAAATTTGTGTATGTTGTTGCTAAAATGCTGATATTTGAAATCCATGTGCTGCTAGTGAGGTTATCATTTTGTTTACAAAATAAAATGGATCTTCAATGAGGACTTTGCCATTGTTTTTAGAAAGGTCTAACATTTATTTTAATAAATAAGATCCCTATTATTAAATGAAAAGCATTTGCAAGAGATGGCTGGTCCTGTAGTGTTGCTTATATATTAGTTCATGAAAATAAAAGCTTGAATAATTGTAAAAAGTATTAAAACCACCTAAGAAATATTGATAATAAATTTATTTTTTTTAACTAATAGGAGTAAAAATTTATTCAGATATGCTTTACTTTTAAATTAAAATTTTATAAAAACAAAATTTAATAATTTGTGGAATTTTTCAAATACTCAAATTATATTGTTGTTTTTAATATTGAAAAAAATATTAAGGCCATTAGTCATTAGAATTAATGGATTGTCAAAATAGTATTTAATAATTTAGTCATTGTATTAATAGTAGCTAGGAGGGCAGTTTGTGTGGATTTCCAATTTCAATGCCTCAATGATCAACAGAGTAACAGAGGTCCCAAGAGATCAAATTCAAATATTTAGACTACAACTGTACTGCTGTTAACTGCAAAATGTAAATTAATGTAGTATAAATTATAAATGAATTAAATGTGTTTGTTTTTAAAAATTGTAATTATTTTCTACTTTTTATTGCCTTTTCTCTGTATGAAATTGATAAGACTGACACTTTTCACGAATGTTTTGATAGCTGATGAAGTACTTCTTAACAAATTATTTGTTTTTTAAATGTTTTAATGTTTATTTGATTGTTGTAGTTGTTGATAAAAAAGTATTCGGTTATTAACCGAAACAATGAGACTACTATTAAAAATAAAAGCATTAAAAAGAAAACTGTTACTTAAACATTTTCAGCAAAAATAAAATTAACTTCCTTCAGACACTTCAGTAAAAACACTTCCTAATAAGTTAAGAACTGATTTAATCTTATTTTTCCTAAAATAAAAAATGTATTTACTAGTACTAGTCTAGTTACTAGTGGGTTATATTGTTTTTTAAATTAACAAAGAGTCAAAGAATAAGAAGTCAAATGTATGAAATATTGTATTATTTATTAATTTATAAAAGCTAATATTAATAATTAATACTAATACATATTTAATATAAATATTAAGGCCATTAAATTCTAACTTGGAAATACAACACAATGACTAATATTAATATTAATATCAATAATAATAATTAAGCAACATTCAGTCAGATAGACAATGGGTTAGAAGAAAATATTCCTGTTCCAAATGAAAGAAAAATTACATACTAATACTAATGTTACGTCCATCCGTTTTGAATTTGGGCGTGGATATGTTGCCTGAACAAGCCAGGACAACCAACACTCTTACAAAATGTTTAATCTTAAAAATAAAAATGCAAGACTTGACATCAACCATGGACTCTTTTGCGTAGAAGTTCAGAAGGAACGCTTGCAATGTATTAGTAAAACAGGAATTAATTTATAAATCCCTGCAGGTGTGTTCCTGATCTAAAATAGACTTTAAAATATAAAAAAAAATAAGTAAAATAAAAAATTTAAAATAAAAAAAAGAAGGCTTCAAACGTCCCCTTTAAAAATGATATTTAAAAAATATCAATACAGACGCTCCTCCTTCTATTGCAGTTAAATTACATTAGTTCGTCCTAACTACGATCTGATTCTTATCGTATCTGTTTACAGACGCTCATTCTACACCCGTTGCTATCAATCAATAAGCCAGCCAAGCGTGCTGTTCAATTATCATTTTAAAAACAATTTTCTAATTTTAATTGTATAATGATATGTTGTGTACATTTAAACTAATTATTTTATGTTAACCTATTTATTTTCAAATAATATGGCTTTGGAATTGCACAGCCATTGCGCACCAACAAAAAGAAAATAGGAAAAAAATATTTGCACCTTGTTATATAAGTTTTTGTATACGCAAAATATTGTAAGCATAACTATAAAATCTTAATTGTTTTTATATAAGTATTTTCATCGAATCTGTCAAAGGTTTTGCAAA
>CALYLW010000016.1:95475-125475 GCA_944989445.1 Ampullaceana balthica | reverse complement strand
GCGATTAATAGTTGCTGTGATTAATGTCAGTAGTCTGAATTACACAGACGATGATGACTAAAAGGGTTCTAATAGGTAATATATGAAAATTTTGCACAAGGTAACTTAGGCTCACTCGTATATTTGGTCACTTTATTTCTTAGAAAAAAATATATTATTATTAATTTTTTTAAACAAATGAAAAATAATGACATAACTTAGGCACTTGCCCGCACTTCGTTTTTGATCTACTAATAAATGGAAGGCAGTAATTATATGTTGAGCCAGAATCTATTTTTCCCCACTAAATGACATAAGAGATAAGATATTATTCTCTCTTGCATGTAATGAATATCTTATTCTTTTTATACTTTTAAAGTTGATAAATACTGAGGGCTAAACCCAGTTAAAGTATTTTTGTTAATCGGAGATACGATACCTTTATTATTATTATGCACTTCTGATTGTTCAGTGGTTGAATGTCATTTGCTGTCGTATTTAATGTGGGTTTGTGGCATGGGATTTGGCTTTGAACGTAAACAATTGTCGTAAGATGCAATTCAATTATCTGCCTTATCGAGCGCTGTACCACTCAATGACGAAAAGGCTAGATAAAAAAACAACAACATTTTTTCATCATTTTATCACGATAATCCTAACCCTAAACTTGCCATGGAAAAGTGAGTGACCTGTTTCCTGTCCCCCAGATTTCCACGAGTGGGTTACGGAGAAAGTGTCATTGTGACCAGCGAGGGTGGTGAGATCAATGTTACCGTGATGGTCAAGCTGACCAACACCGGCAGTGCTCTATTTAAAGCGGTTCCAGTTTCTAGTTGGGGAACAGTCTACGGCGCTGTAATACTTTGGTAAGTTATGAGTTCATTTAAAGCACACATACAAATTATTAGTGTGAAATAAATATAGGTAAATTGTACGTAACATTGATTAATTTTTATATTTTAAAGAAAACCAAATCAAAAATGGAAAAAAAATGTGTTGTTTAAGAAATATTAGGTGGTATTACTGTGTGCTTATCAAACAAAACCAGCAATAGTTAGCACCTAATAAGTGTATTATAATGTTTGTTGCTTAAGGGCACGTTTTGTACCAGCCATAGTTAGCACCTAATAAGTGTATTATAATGTTTGTTGCTTAAGGGCACGTTTTGTACCAGCAATAGTTAGCACCTAATAAGTGTATTATAATGTTTGTTGCTTAAGGGCACGTTTTGTACCAGCAATAGTTAGCACCTAATAAGTGTATTATAATGTTTGTTGCTTAAGGGCACGTTTTGTACCAGCAATAGTTAGCACCTAATAAGTGTATTATAATGTTTATTGCTTAAGGGCACGTTTTGTACCAGCAATAGTTAGCACATAATAAGTGTATTATAATGTTTGTTGTTTAAGGGCACGTTTTGTCAAGTAAAATTATTGGAGTTAATTTCAAGCGCTGAAATTGTTATTGTTTTAAAGAGTATTTCTCATAAATACAATACATGCAACGCATTCTTGAGAGGTTATGGTAAAAGACGTCTTCACACAATTATATCACTGGCTCTATGTCTGCTTCCGTGCAGTGGTCAGCCTAACACTAGTGAAGACACACACAAAAAACCCACAAAAACCGTGATTATTCCGAGAAAATAAAGACACATTTCTGCATAGCAAGCCAACATTGTACGATATGTACTAAAAAACAAAACATTTTAAGAAGCAGAATTAATTCACAACGTTATTTACATAGCGTCTTAATTAAGATTATAGCTATGAGACATCTCAAATGTCAGTTTTATTTAAAGCGTTAATTAAATAATTTTTATGTAAGGGTACAAAACTTAGGTAAACTTTAACTTTTGGTGAATGATCGACGATCCGTGACCTTGACTCTTGCAATTGCAGGTACAATCCAGTCATACAAATCGTGGCGTCTTCTAACTGCTACGTGAAGTTCTTCGTCTTCTCCAATGACGTCAAGTTCTCCATAACGTTTGAAGGCAAAAAGTACGGCCCCAACAGCACAATAGATTTCATGATGAATAGGTGAGTACTGGGGGAAGGGGTGGGGGGGTAGGGGGTAAAACAAGCACAGCTTGTCTTTTTATGTTTGTCTGTGATAAGAGCATTAATGTTGTTACATACAGAGTTATAAGGAACTTGCTAAGAACTATGAACACATAGGAGTGTACCTCTCTAATTCCATTTCTGAAACGTTTATTTTGAGGAATTAATGTACAGTGGTCCTCGTAGCTTTCCCAATAAGTTATTTTCCACATATTTTTTACACGTTTATCCTCTAAAATTCTTATAAATTATTACATTTATGCGATCAATAAATGGGCGAGCAAATTTATTATTTTATAGAATATATTGTATTGTGTAATCATCACACAAATTAATAATAATGGAATTGTTTAGAAAGTCACCGCATTTCTTGAATGTTAAGAACTGAGGGACGAGCTCCCAATGTTAAATACTGTTGTCTATAAAATGTTACGAACTGTATTTACTGTATATGGAACATAACACCGATGGATACAACAGATGTCTATATACCACTGTTAAATATTGTGGACTATATTCTATAGAAATCAATACTTGTACTTGACTCTTGTTGTCTAGGGTTACAGATTACGGGATGCTAATTGAGCTCCCAGACTACTTACAAATGTTATCTTTCTAGTATCTACATCTAATCGGCTCTAGCCCCCAGTATTAAGTATTAGTATAGAACTACGCTACAATACCTAATACATATAAATAAGCACACAAAACACCTCTGTACACAACAGAGAGAATATTTAATTACATTAAGTAAATCATATAAATACACATTGGAATAGATTCCACAATATAATGTATAGACTATAGCTCAATAACTCTAATAGTAAATACAATCAGATTACAACTTAACTTCACAAATACATTCTATGACTTCTTAGTCGGCCAGCTCCAGTTGTATGTCTGCCGATCTCACATCACACACGGTCTCAGGTCACGGGGTCAGTCCATGTTCCGCCTCAGTGGTCAGCGACGCTATTAACCCATTCATCGTCTGTAAGGCCGGTAACACCACGTCCCTCTGCGACTCCAGTGTCTGACCGCGTCACAGCTGGCTGCACTGTTTACTAACAGTATAGTCTTCTGTCCGGCTCAGGGTTGTCTCGCCCACTTTTGCCAGTGGCACATCTGGTGCTCAACTTCTATACTACGTAAGCTTGGCTATGCTAGCCCCTACGCTTACTTGCTCCACTGTAGGTAACACTACCCTACATTTACTTGCTGAAATAACGTACACATAAATTGTCATAAAACTGAATAACCAATTAATGAATATACAGTATATAAAAGAATACTACATCTACTTCAACATAACAATTATACATTTGACTATCCTAAGTATAATCTAAGTCCAACCTGCACACCAGCAAGGCTCCCTTCTCAAGACCCGTCCTACAAGGGTTTGGAATGCAGAGGACGAATGTGTCATATGTCCCAGTATATAAGGACCGCTCACCCACGCCTGCACTAAATTCCCATTGGTTGAACCTTTCGTCCCATGGATGGTACATGTGACAAACTTAATTCTTATTGGTTAAGCCCTACGTTCCAATAACTTTAGGGTGACCCCCGACACAAATACAAAACAGCATCCCTACTAAAATTGGCCTAGCCGAAGTATCGATTTCGACCTGCTAAACTTTCGCTGACCTATCACCAGCGTTTCCAAATCTTTGTCCCTCCAAAGATAGTGTCTCACACTACTCACATTACCTCTGAAATTGTCCCCCAACGGTTCTAAAATAAAACGATTCTCAAACATATGATTTGGTACTCGACACTCCCCCCTTCTTCTCTTTGACAATACTTGTATTGTCACACCTAAAAGTACAAGTTGAGTACTCAAAATCATGATCTATCAAAATTACATGGTTATGAAAATATCATACTAAGTTCACATCGTTCATGTAACCAAACATTACTAATACAATGTCCCCAATGACAACATCAAATAACTAAAAGTTATAAAATATGAATGCAAGCAGTAAACCAAGTATATTCAATACATATTCATATATGCAATCATTTTAACTTTAGTAACTCTACATATCATTAAATCTTAACTAGTAATTACACAATTTTAACATCATACTCCTGTCTGAAACGAGAAAAATAGAACAAATTAGTATAAGACTTTCATTTTCAAAGTTAGATAGCAGTCAATTGTTTTAGAGCATCATATGCAATTAGTTATCATCAACGTATGTATACTAAAGTGTGAAATCATCAATTCCGAAACATCAATAGTACTCTTTTACAACCATACATGAAAAAATTTCTAATTAAAATCATGACATCTTTTACCATTACCAAAGATGAGAGCTCATAGCAATCATAAAAATAAGTATACATTCCACATCATTTTAACCCATCAAAAAAAAATCAGTAGCACACAAGTGTAACAGAAAGTCTAACATGCTCAAATATGTAACCATTATAACAATGTGTAAACATATTACCATTTAGATACTATCAAAATCATAAAGCATGATTTGTGAGTCCTTAAAAAAAATAAAACCATCAGTTTCCATCATTACCATTTTTAAAAAATCCTCTTATATTACTATATGCTTTTAAACGCAGTTACTCACAACATATCAGTGACAATTTCAGTTAAACAATACATTTTTGAAACACAAGGAAAGTTTCAAAGTAATAACACATTTAATTTTTTTTTAAAGTATTCATAACTAAATCTGTTTCCACAAGTATTCATAAGCAACTACATTTCAAATCATCAAAAAAACATTGTATCAATATAATTTCAATAAAGCAGAAAAATCCTGAAAATACAACAGTTTTTTAAAATAGTCATCCAAATTATTAAAGCAAAAAATATCCTGCAAACAACCAAGTATTGAACGTAACTTAACCCATTTACATTCAAAGTGGTTTACTAAGACTCTATTAGTTATAAAACAAGTATAAAATTAACTAAGGCCAATGTTCCTGAAAAACAAACAAGTTTTTAAAGTAATTCAAACACGCAAGTTTCAAAGTGTATACAAATCTTTAGTTATCGAATATCAACAAGCTTATTAAACACAGATGCTGCAAATAGCGAGAATTCAAATTATTCCAAAAAATAGATGAGTATAGTACTCCAATCATATTTTTAACAGTCATAAACACTCATAAGTGCTAAGTAAATATTTTCAGAATTAAAAACAAAATCAAATCTTTAAAGTTACCAAAAAAAAATCATAGTCAAACTCATAGTCGTATCAACGGTCCAGTTCAGTAAGTCAGATACTTAAAAGTTCAAGAGTTTTCTCCTCTGCGACATTTAATGTGCCTATCCCCGTTCTGGGCATATCTACACTTGAAGAAATATTTTCATGAATTAAATGAAACATATTCATTAAATGAAAAGTTTGCCATGTCAGCATACTCTTACAATGAACAGGCCACCCATATCTAACAGTTTGGCTTACCTGTTAGCCTATGGTCCATCGTGGCTGGTGTACGTCTGACTTGCAACTTCATAAGTACTGCGGGCGGCACAAAATTGTAACTCAAATTGAACTTACTCACCTTCTCACACTTAACATCCACATTTAACTGCTGGATCTTTCTTCTCATACTAGTAATACTCCCAATCAGTTTTAGTCTGTTCTAGACCAATACAACTATCAGCAAAGTCAAGATTCTCGTGACTTACTGGTATAAACTCATTTCTTACCATTTCATCAATGCCTAAGCATAAGCATTCAACAAGACACTCTTGTTTTGAATTACACAATTCTCTTCCTGAATCCATCTCTCCTTCCTTTACCTCATTAACACAACACCGCGTTAACTCTCGCGTGGTCTGTTTGCCTTTGTCCCTGAGACGCAAACTTTTGGGATCATTAACTTCACCTTGACCCAAATCCTTACTGTACCTGTGACCATCTCTGGTCGGCATGTCATTGATCTCTTTGACCGCTTTTGTGCGCTTGTCTCCCCCTACCTTAACTCTAACGGTCTCTCCCGTTAAGTCTTGTGCGCTTTGTTTGCCCCTCCCACAAAGACGCAAACCTACCTACTCCATCCGTCACGGTCACTTCACCCTGACCCCCCTCCATATTGCTCATTTTCACGGTCGCTGTGGCTTGCCTGAGCCTGTTGTATTGTATGTCCCCGCGTCCACTCTACCGTTATCTCCCCTTGCTGCGGGATACCCTTGACTTACAGTTATCTGTCTTTCTTTCTGATACTTTTAACAACTTTGTCTCAACTAAAGGTGTCACCTTTGTACTTGTTGATTTTTTAGCGTGCCTCTCTTTGTGTCTAATTTTTGACCCCTTTTGGTCATCGTTCTTGACCAAGGTCAACATTTCTTCCTTAGTTTCATTGTTCCTTGTCAACAGACTCTCTTTGTCTTTGTTCACTAACCATTTGGTTGTAATGTCCTCTGAAATCTTAGCTAAAGCGATTTCGAATTCTCGTTCTCTTTCCTCTATTTCTAATCTTACTTCTTTTAATTTCATCAAACTTTTTTGTTCAAATATTCTTGTTCTTTCTTTTTTATTTGTAAATTCATGTTCAATTTCTTCTTTTAAAAGCAAATATTCTTGGTCTGAACTCTGCCTTATTTTGCTTATCAATCCATCTATTTTAGTCAAGTGTTCTCGATGAATCTCTCTTAGTACTGTATTTCTTTCATCCAGCAACTTGTTTCTTTTCTCTATTAACCTTGATATTTCCTTCTCAAAGTGTTGTCTTACTGATTCTTCCTGAATAAAAATGTCTATTTCTATTTCTTCGAAACCCATTTCTGTGGCTTCATATCTAAAATCTTCTACAGATTTACCCAAATGCAACATTGACAATGTCGGAAGAAAAGACATTTCTAAAAGTGTTTCAAAAGACTTTGAACACAGAAAATCAAGTAACAATACCTTGCCTTACAAAACAAGACTCAACAAAATGCTAATATATACTAACCTATATATTACTAGTATTGTCTAGAAAAAATGTAATAGGAGTCCCCAACGAAATTACTTTTTCGTTCTTACGGGCATACGAACTCAGATTACATTACTCTTGCACATTCTAAACGTAAAAATATAACACACAGTATACACTATTCTAAGAACTAAGCAAATACAAGTGGCTCTGTTAAATTGTAAACTGTGTGGACAATAGCAAACTTTCCTTACCTCCCCCTGAAATGTGTTTCCCTTTATTCGCTTCACGCTGGTGGGGCGAGTTTGAACTCTTGAACCTGCTCGGTCCTGGTTCGTTGCTGTGTCTGGTCTACGTAAATTTGTCCGTCTAGTAGCCTGACTCACAACAGGAACAGGTGGTGTTGTTAGAGTTGCGCTGTTTTTAATTCAAATAAACATCAATTAGTACATGATAATATATTTCAAACAAATATAATCACTCATTAATTTATGAAAATAGTAATCAATTAACTAGGAATAATACTTCAGAATAAAAAATGTCCCTAAGTCCAAAAGCCCTTAATAATTTAGCTTAGGACGAGATCCCCAATGTTACGAACTGTGGGACGAGCTCCCAATGTTAAGAACTGAAATTTACTGTATATGGAAACATAACACCGATGGATACAACAGATGTCTATATACCACTGTTAAATATTGTGGACTATATTCTATAGACATCAATACTTGTATATGACTCTTGTTGTCTAGGGTTACAGATTACGGGATGCTAATTGAGCTCCCAGACTACTTACAAAATGTTATCTTTATATTATCTACCTCTAATCGGCTCTAGCCCCCAGTATTAAGTATTAGTATAGAACTACGCTACAATACCTAATACATATAAATAAGCACACAAAACACCTCTGTACACAACAGAGAGAATATTTAATTACATTAAGTAAATCATATAAATACACATTGGAATAGATTCCACAATATAATGTATAGACTATAGCTCAATAACTCTAATAGTAAATACAATCAGATTACAACTTAACTTCACAAATACATTCTATGACTTCTTAGTCGGCCAGCTCCAGTTGTATGTCTGCCGATCTCACATCACACACGGTCTCAGGTCACGGGGTCAGTCCATGTTCCGCCTCAGTGGTCAGCGACGCTATTAACCCATTCATCGTCTGTAAGGCCGGTAACACCACGTCCCTCTGCGACTCCAGTGTCTGACCGCGTCACAGCTGGCTGCACTGTTTACTAACAGTATAGTCTTCTGTCCGGCTCAGGGTTGTCTCGCCCACTTTTGCCAGTGGCACATCTGGTGCTCAACTTCTATACTACGTAAGCTTGGCTATGCTAGCCCCTACGCTTACTTGCTCCACTGTAGGTAACACTACCCTACATTTACTTGCTGAAATAACGTACACATAAATTGTCATAAAACTGAATAACCAATTAATGAATATACAGTATATAAAAGAATACTACATCTACTTCAACATAACAATTATACATTTGACTATCCTAAGTATAATCTAAGTCCAACCTGCACACCAGCAAGGCTCCCTTCTCAAGACCCGTCCTACAAGGGTTTGGAATGCAGAGGACGAATGTGTCATATGTCCCAGTATATAAGGACCGCTCACCCACGCCTGCACTAAATTCCCATTGGTTGAACCTTTCGTCCCATGGATGGTACATGTGACAAACTTAATTCTTATTGGTTAAGCCCTACGTTCCAATAACTTTAGGGTGACCCCCGACACAAATACAAAACAGCATCCCTACTAAAATTGGCCTAGCCGAAGTATCGATTTCGACCTGCTAAACTTTCGCTGACCTATCACCAGCGTTTCCAAATCTTTGTCCCTCCAAAGATAGTGTCTCACACTACTCACATTACCTCTGAAATTGTCCCCCAACGGTTCTAAAATAAAACGATTCTCAAACATATGATTTGGTACTCGACATTGAAATTAAATGGGACTTTGCCTTGTTCAATTTTTATTGTAACACTATGCTTACAACAAATATCTGCTCAATTGTACAAATAGTGTTACTCTTCTTAGATTATTCAGAAATCACTGGTCGGTACTTGTAATAAAAATTGTATTTATTTTTCATTGGTCTTTGAAAAAAAAATTATTTTGACACTCCAAACTGTTTTAGATTGGAATCCTTCACTTTGAATGGACACACGAAAATTTCAAAATTTGTGGATCAAATATCTGGTCAGTGCAATTGTGTTTATCAATCATAATTCATGATACCAGAAATTGTCTCACAGTGGTTTTTGATAGTTTCAAACTGCACTGGGTCGTATATTATTACACTCATTTAGCCTCAGCTTGGTGTAGGCAACTACTTGGACAACAATGTGGCATTCTGGGAAATTGGAGAAAAGAGATTATAAGAAGAAAATTACACACTAGTTTTATTTACGGAGATAAGTGGCTATGTATTTTAAAACGTGTGTTCCATTAGCAATTGCTATCCACAATACGTATCAACATTATTTTATAAAAACGTTATAGATGTATAAATGGATGTAGATAGGAAAAAATGTTAAGGGTTACTTGTTGAGTTCAAACAAATACTGGCTTTCCGCAATAGTGAGGTAAAATTGAGTAGGTTATAAAAGGGTTTCAACTATTTTTTTCCATGAATATTAAAAACAAAATATAAACACAAATACTGTTCAAACTATAGACATAATTGAACAAATGGTATTTAAGCACGAAAATAATTTTTTAATTTTTAATTTTTCAAAGTTTAAAATTTTTTCTTCAAATACTAATTTACGTCCAACTCTTGAACACGTTCCACGCTAACAATTATTATCCCGGTGCAAACAATTTATTTATTCTACATTTATGCATATGAAACTGTGCACCTTAAGTTGTGCCCGTGTCCACCCATGAACAGGTACTAACATCAGCTCTAGTGGTCCTATAGGAGTCATCTCAGGGAGCAGTCCAGAAACTGTATTGGATCCTGAGTGTCTAAGCGTCAGCCTTTCAACCTATGAAGACATGGCCTTAGGTAAAGTCTATCTTACTCATAGTACAAAATGTTTCTTAGTCCAAAGAATAGAGCTCAATGAATGGTATTCAACGCTATTTCTTGCTAATTGATTCCAATAAGAATAACTAAAGATTCTACAGATAACTAGATCTTCTTTTGCTAGCCAATAAACAAAATTTACCAGCATCTTTTTCCAACTTTCTTATTTTTTCGACTTGTCTATATTAAAATATTTATTTGTATGTCATTATGAAAATAAATGTTCAAATGTATGCTTAATTGACTTGTTTTGAGAAACCTAGATTTAAAAAGAACAAATTTGAAATGAAATTTTATATAAAAAGTTATTTTTGAATATTGTATTAATGTATGTGATTATTATTTCTAATATCTAAATGGTATCAGAAATGCTTCCCCCCGTGGAACACTACCACAGCTATTTCATAACATCGGGCTTTAGGAAGCTGACCAACCACAACTACCTGATATTGATGGCAGCCGAGAACGCCACAGCAGTGACCATCAAGGACGGGAATCGCACCAGGAATGTCCATTTAGACTTGCCTCTGTTTCCTTATAAGGTACGTGTCGGCAGATCTTGAAGAATGAGTTGAGAACTTTAGTTTGATTCTGATTCTGGAGTATTTGTTTGGCAATAGTGCATATGCTGGTTAGTGGTGTGTGTTTGTGCTCGGCAGTGGTGTGTTTTTGTGCTCCGCAGTGATGTGTATTTGTGCTCAGCAGTGGTGTGTTTTGTGCTCGGCAGTGGCGTGTTTTTGTGCTGGAAAGTGATGTGTTTTTGTGCTCGAAAGTGGTGTGTTTTTGTGCTCGACAGTCGTGTGTTTTTGTGCTCGGCCGTGGTGTGAGTTTGTGCTCGGTAGTGGTGTGTGTTTGTTCTCGGAAGTTGTGTGTTTTTGTGCTCGGTAGTGGCGTGTTTTTGTGCTCGAAAGTGGTGTGTATTTCTGCTTGGTAGTGGTGTGTTTTTTTGCTCGGCTGTGGCGTGTTTTTGTGCTCTGTAATGGTTTGTTTGTGCTGGGCAGTGATGTGTTTTTGTGCTCTGCAGTGGTGTGTTTTTGTGCTCGGCAGTGGCGTGTTTTTGTGCTCGAAAGTGGTGTGTTTTTGTGCGAGGCAGTGGTGTGTGTTTGTGCTCGGCAGTGGTGTGTTTGTGCTAGGCAGTGGTGTGTGTTTGTGCTGGGCAGTGTTGCGTTTTTGTGCTCGGCAGTGGTGTGTTTTTGTATTCGGCAGTTTTGTGTGTTTGTGACGGGCAGGGGTGTGAATTTGTGACGGGCAGTGGTGTGTGTTTGTACTGGGCATTGGAGTGTGCTTGTGCTCGGCAGTGGTGTGTTTGTGCTCGGCAGTTGTGCGTTTTTGTGCTCGTCAGTGGCGTGTTTTTGTGCTTGAAAGTGGTGTGTGTTTGTGCTCGGCAGTGGTGTGTTTTTGTGCTTGGCTGTGGCGGGTTTTTTTGCTGAGCAGTGGTGTGTTTTTGTGCTCAGCAGTGGTGTGTGTTTTTGTGCTCGGCAGTGGTGTGTGTTTGTGCTCGGTAGTGGTGTGTGTTTGTGCTTGGCAGTTGTGTGTTTTTGTGCTTGGCAGTGTCGTGTTTTTGTGCTCGAAAGTGGTGTGTGTTTGTGCTCGGCAATGGTGTGTTTTTGTGCTTGGCTGTGGCGTGTTTTTGTGCTGGGCATTTGAGTGTGCTTGTGCTCAGCAGTGGTGTGTGTTTTTGTGCTCGGCAGTGGTGTGTTTGTGGTCGGCAGTGTTGTTTTTTTGTGTGCTTGACAGTGGTTGTGTGTTTGTGCTGGGCATTTGAGTGTGCTTGTGCTCGGAAGTTGTGTGTTTTTGTATTCGGCAGTGGTGTGTTTTTGTGACGGGCAGTGGTGTATGTTCGTGCTCGGCAGTGGTGTTTGTTTGTGGTGGGCAGTGGTGTGTGTTTGTGCTCGGCAGTGGTGTGTGTTTGTGGCGGGAAGTGGTGTGTGTTTGTGCACGGCAGTGGTGTGTTTTTGTGCTAGGCAGTGGTGTGTGTTTGTGCTTGGCAGTGGTGTGTTTGTTCTCGACAGTGTTGTGTTTGTGCTAGGCATCGGAGTGTGTGTTTGTGCTCGGCAGTTTGTATTTGAAGGGTATTTAAGTATTTATTGTGAATTTGTGCATTTGATGGGAATTTTTGTATTTGATGGCCGGTGTGTATTTGATTGGAAGTGTGTATTTGGTGGCCAGTGTGTATTTGATTGGAAGTATGTATTTGGTGGCCAGTGTGTATTTGATTGGAAGTGTGTATTTGGTGGCCAGTGTGTATTTGATTGGAAGTGTGTATTTGCTGGGCATTTGAGTATTTGAAGGGCAGTGTGTATTTGATGGGCAATGTGTATTTGAAGGGCAATGTGTATTTGATGGGAAGTGTGTATTTGAAGGGCAGTGTGTATTTCCTTGGAATTTATGTAATTGATTGACATTTGGGTATTGGTTGGGCATTTGTTATTTGATGGGCATTTTTGTATTTGCTGGGCATTATTGTATTTGATGGGCAGTGTGTATTTCCTGGGCATTTGTATATTTGCTGGGTTTTTGTGTATTTGATGGACAATGTGTATTTCAAGGGCAGTGTGTATGTGCTTCCATTTTTGTATTTGATGGGCAGTGTGTATTTGCTGGGCAGTGTGTATTTGATTGGAAATAGTATATCTGCTGAACACAGGTCTTGGAGCTAGGCGATGACGTATGTCGTTTGAAATTGTGTGTGCGTGCTGGGAAATGGTTTGTGTGTGCTGGGAATTGGTGTGTACAAGTTGAGAAATGTTTTATGCTCTGGGTATTGTTTTATTCACTAAGAACTAATGTGGCATGCATCATTCAGAATTCCCTTCATTAATCCACTTGTCAGGTGAACGTCGCCACCTCTGTGCTGGTCACCTCAAAAAAGCCCATCACAGTGGTCAATGTATTATCTAGTGGTTGCCTGGACGGCGGTGTCTACCACGGTCCGTCCATGAGCATCGTTGTACCATTTAGTTTTTTATACGCCGCCTACCATTTTGTGTAAGTCTCCCCCCTCCCACCAGAGGCGTCACTAGACTTTGTGTCCCTCAGTGCAATAGCTCATGGTTTTCACCACTTCACAATGTATCCCATCGACCTTCTTTGAGTCTGTAAGTGAAGAATAACGGGAAGGTACATATTTTTTACACTTTAGTGTAACCCCTTGTAATGTTGTCGGGCAGTGCGATCCGCACACTCCGCACCCCTAGTGACGCCTCTGTATCCACTTATACCCCCAACCCCACCTATACCTCTTGACATTGTATCCTTACAGCTTTTTATAACCTCCTCATCGCTTTCATTTCTCGTGTCCTCAACACTCCCTCTACACACATTGCCTGTTCTCCCATTATACTTAGAAATTGTTAAGCAGAAGCTTCTACCCCCCCCCCGCCCCCCCCCCACACACACACACAAAACTGCCGTTTATGACTCAGCTTCATCATGACAACAAATCTCCAAACTTCTTATCTTTAACGTCAGTGATGTCTCTAATTGACAACACAACTATAATGCTCATGACACACAAAGGGTTGTATGGTATGGCATCTGTCCGTCTAAGAAAGACGATAGATTTATCTTTATTATTTGCAGCTCTTGGTGTGGCTGATGAGACCAATCCTTGAGTGGCAGTCTCTTCTGCATGACACACACACGAAAGCAGTGGGGCAGTGTTGCCTGGCCTTTCTCCTCGCTCTTTTCTCGACTGCTTCAGCCCTAGTTCGCTCCTCTGCTCTTAGTGATCCTTCTTTCACTATAGCCCGCAACATGTACCTATCCTCTGCCAGATTATCTCAGTTTTGTATATCAATGTTGGCTACTTTCATGTCTCTCTTGCATATGTCCATGTATCTGAGACATGGCCGACCATCCGACTTTTTCCCTGTCGCCATTTCGCTGTAAAGCACATCCTTGGGTATGCGACCAGTTTGCATCCTCTTGACGTGTCCAAGCCAACGGAGGCGTCTTTGGCTTAATATTGCTGCAAAGGGTTATTATAATAATAAATAAAATGTTCTCTCATTTTTATTACCACGTTTTTATTAACTTGCTTTCGTTCCTGTTTGTCCACACATTTTTAAAACTGCAAACGTAAAATTAAACCACTTCTGATGGTCCTAGAGATCTCAAACTTTTACCACAGATAGATCTTGGATGACAATGCATTGTATCAAAATTTCAGATCGATCGAATGTACCGTTAAGTTAAATTATTTAACTTTTTAGTTATCTATATATAAGCATATGTATTATCCGTGTGCTCTTGTTTACATTACATTCACGTGCCGAGTTCACAAGAACCCCGACCACATCAACCATGTTTAACATCAAGGGGAGATCAGTCATTTCTAGTCTGTAAATATTTGTCTGGCAATACGTATTATATTTGAACATAATCAATACTTCAAAACTCACCATATCATACACTTAGACTAAAAAGAATAAAATAAATAGAAGTAAAAAAAACATTTTTAAAAACCACGTTTTTATAAGTGGACTAAAAAGAAGAACATAATTTAAAACTTATTAGTTCAAGTACTTCGATTTAATATAACTAAAAACGTGGGGCGAGTAATTGGTATAAAAATTACACATTTATAATTTAGAAGGCAAAAGAGAGATCTATAAGTGAGAGAATGAGTGAACCGCATATGCTAAACCTCATAAGCGCCCGCCCCACGTTTTAGTCATATTAAATTATTTATAAAGTTTTAAATTATTTTTTTTTCTTCTTTTTAGTCAACTTATAAAAACGTGGTTTTTTAAAATCATTTTTTTACCTTTATTTATTAAATTGTGTATATCATGAATAAAATCCCCCATTTAAAACATCAATATAATTTTACCAGTGATATATTAAATTGCAATGAGAACAAGATTACACTCGCCCTTATTAGCTAATTTAATTAGAGAAAAGTTATCACGTTTAACAAGTTTTTGATAGGATTCTCTCTATCCTAACGACTTAATTTCTCTTATGCATCATGGATTTAAATCTATCACTTATGGCTTCTATCTCTAAAATAATCAAAGAAGGAAATATCAATTTCACTACGCCTTAATGTCATAATACAGAGAATTACATTTTTAAATATATTTTAGAGCTCCCAGCTTTAATCGTAGCACACAAGCCTTCATTCAAATCATTCATAGCAACTTGAATTTGAGTGAGTTAGTGTATAACGGTGGAGAATTGGGAAGGTACGTATATTTCCGTATTTATTTTGAATAAGTTGTACTTCTACCTATTTTTATGTATAGTATAACCATAGTTTGCTAAAGCAATATTGTTCAATTATACAAATATTCTGAATTGCATATATATGGTTTCGGGGAATAGGTAACTATTTTTCAGTCAGCATTTAAAAAATTTGTATATTAAATGTATGCAGAAGGCATACTGATTTTTTCGGAATCTGCAATGCTCACTGTAAAGTTTGAAATAAAGCTGTTGAGCTTGCAGTCGATATTCTCATGAATAAAGTGCGACTATTCTGAAACGTTCATAAATTTAGACAAAATTGTTTACTATGTACAGTACTAAGTCTGGAATTTGGACGGGAAATGGATTGCGGATGAAACAAGGAAAACCAACACCTATCAACATTTAAAACTCAATTAAAAATGAAAGACTAAACATAAACCAAGGATAAGCGAAAGACACAATAATCGTATTTATAGACAGAGCGTCTGTAATAGACAAGATAAGATGACACCATGATCCACTTGACAGGATGTGATATTACATTAAAAACCTTTTCTGGCCGCTTGTTGCCAGCGATGCTAAAAACCTGTCCTAAAGAGCATTCTATAAAATTATTCAAAAAAGCTATTTTCACTCTTTTTTTTTACTTTCATAATATTTTGTTTAAATTCTAATCTTACAAAAATACTTAAAACAAAATTATTCTTCAATAAATGTAAATCTTATTTTTAAAGTGTGGTTTCAAAATGAAAGTCCTATCATTTCGCGATGGTCATTCCTTGTCTATCTCCCCCCTTCTCCCTCGCATCCCAAAAGTGATATGACCTGGGAGGTTCACCCCGCCGAAGTAAAGTTCTCCGTCGGCACAATGTCCGTGACGGTCGATGAGCAGCACGTCATCCATGACTCGGCCGATGACCCGTTCTGGTGCACGGTTTTTGGCTACACGAAACACGACAGCTACATGTTCTTTGCTGGCTTCGCAGGGCCGGACATTGTGCATGACGTCACGGCCACCACACCACCCACGAGACATGAGGTAATCGTGTTAAGTTCTCTTGTACACAGACCATTCCGCGAAATATCTTGTATTTTCGTATTAAGCTTAAGTTTAATGGACTTTAGTCCTTTTTCCATTGGATTCCTCTTTTTAAATCCCTTACATTAACTTCAAAATCTTGTCTCTCTTTCTGTCTGTCGTTTGTCGTCGGGCAGGCGGGCGGACGGAAAAACAAAATGGAAAAATAACACACTTCCCGTACAAAATGGAAAAATAACACACTTCCCGTGATGTTATCGGGCTGAAATTTTGTACATAGACTCGTGTTACCTAACGATGCATCGTATCAAAATTTCAGATCAATCGGATGTACCGTAATTAATTTTTTGCATTTTTAGATTATCTCTATATAACATATGTAATTCAATTTCACGGTTTGTTATTGCTTGTCTACCACGTGACAGTTGAGTACGCGTTCACGACACCCATCGATATCCACACCCTCTCCCCCCTTACCCCGGTTTTAAAGCAATGGGACATCAGTCGGTTTCAGTCAGTAAATGTTTGTCGCGTTTGAACTTAATCAATACTTTTAGTATCTCTCATATATAAGCGATTTATAGTGAAAAACTTTGTTTTTACGGGGTTGTTTAATTTAAATCCCTTATATTAACTTCGAAATCTTGTGCGAGTTCAGGACAGCCATCGATGACCACGCCTTCCCCCCCCCCATTTTTACAGCAAGGGGAGATCAGTCGGTTTCAGTCTGTAAGTGTTTGTCGCGTTTGAACATGATCAATACTTTTAGTTATGTCTCATATATAAGGGATTTATAGTCAAACACTTTGTTTTTACGAAGTTGTTTAATTCCTCAGTTTATTTTACTAGTTAGATTTAGTGACTCCTGACTGAAGGGATTCGCCTACCATTTAAGATACTATTTTAAGTAAGAGTTTACATCCCTAGTTATGAAAATTTCTAGGGACCTAATGTAAAGACATAGCGTAGGTTTCATTACAACTACACATACAAAGAAAGTCTTGACGAAAACAAGAAGCTAAAGCACTTATATACTCATACCCAGTCTTCAAATCAGCGTTTATCTACAGTGAATCAGGAACGAGTGTAACACATAGGTGCTTATTATAATTTTAAAAAAATTATAACTAGACGCCCCGCGGTGTAGCATACGCCGCAGACTTGCTCATGGAGAGTGCAAAGAAAGTGGAGAAATAACGGATACAAACTACAGCACGAAGAAATCAAAACAATGCGAGTGAACGTCGGTTAATAAATGGGAGGCAGGTAACAACAACCTCAGTGTGCATGTCTTTACGTTTGCTCGTTATTAAATCTCTTATATTAACTTCACCGCCTTCGTATCATGGGCGGGCGGAAAAACAAACGTTAAAAATGACCAATTTTCTGTGATGCTATTGAGCTGAAATTTGGCACATAGACCCGTGTTACCTACCAATGCATTGTATCAAAATTTCAGATTGATCGAAAGTACTGCAATTAAATTAATGCATTTTTAGTTTATCTCTATATAACATATTTAATTCAAATTCATGGTTTGTTACTGTTTTTCTTTCACGTGCCAGTTGAACTCAAGCGTTAACGCCACCCATCGATGTACCGGCGTGCTTTTTTTTACATTTTACGTGTCATGCTGAGCTCGGTCCAGCGATCGGTGACCAGACCTTTCCCCTCTCCCCCGCCCCCCACCCCGGGGTTATACAGCAAAGGGGAGTTAAGGCAGATTCAGTCTGTAAATGTTTGTCGCGTTTTTGAACATGATCAATACTTTTAATTATGTCTCATATATAAGGGATTTATAGTCAAAAACATTGTTTTACGGTTTTGTTTAAAAATATTTTATTAGTGCTGTTTTTTGTGTCTGTACTCTCACCCCCGCCCCCACCGTTCTTTGCACTGTCTATGATGAGCAAGTCTGCGGCGTATACTACGCTGCGGGTCTCTCCAGAGTTCCTTCTTTTCATTCACTCACAGTCGTTTGCTCAAACCCACCCCATTTTGACAACCGTGTCTTTCAGGAAGTCTTCACCCGTCACTAAATAATTAGCGGCGTAAGCTACGCCGCGGGTCAGCTAGTGTTGGCAATAAATTCAATAAAGGGGTAAAAGAACGGGCACAAACAGGCCATTGAACCCAGGACCTTCCCCGTATAAGGCGGACGTGATAACCAGTACACTAGGAATCTCACGTTATTCTGTGAAGGAACAATGCTAGTGAAACTCAAAGACCATTGTTGGTCTCGATACATTGGTCGACCCCAGCGAGGGTCATTCGTCATGCTCGGTTGCACATACTTGCGGGGTGGTGTATCGCGTGGTACCACGAACAAAATTATATAATAACTAGTGTTTCACCCGTAACAAATGACGGAAGTTTTCAAAATAAATACACATCAGATTAAACAATAACGAATACGTAATACAGAACTTTCATTTATTTTATTTATTTTTATTTGATTCATTTATTATCATATTGAACAATTTTATGCTTAACGTTCGAAAAGTGTTATTTTTGGTGCAGTAATTTGGCGCGCTGCTTTCTAAAATTAGTAGCACTATAAAACGAAATCGATCGCAGTGAAACCTAACAGCATTACATCAATCGCAGCGCCACCTAACAGCATTGCATCCATACAGACAACAGGAATTATATATATTTATAATAATTGAGCAATATTTAAATCCCCATCTCCAAACCCTAACAGGTTGTTATAATAATAAATACATTGTTCAGACATCATCTTTGCATCCTGACCATATAGACCAGACCAGCGTGTGCTTTTATCACCATGCAGCCAGGGGACCGGATAGACAATGACTGTGACGATCGCAGAGATGAAGAGAAAAGGAACGGAGAAGGTAATGTCCTCATGAATTCAGGTCAAACGACATCTTATTTCAAGACTATCTCAACTTTTTAAAAAAAATTCGTTTAAACATACACTTACCAGGAGTCGTAACAAAGTTGTTTAACCGCGTTTTATAGTCACTTTTATTTATGCAAATTTGTCAGAAAATCATAACGATTTTGGTGTATCCGTAAATTTGACTAAAATGGGCGTTCCTCCCATGTATTTCTCTTTAGATGATGACTTGGATGGCTTGACTGATGAGGATTTAGAGAGGAATCCACATCAAGGTGAATTGTCAGGACTCGTGAATTATTTCTTCGTTTTTTTCTTGTTTTTTTTTATTAACAAAAGTTGATGGTCATCACTACATACACACTGCTAAGAGCTTCCATTCATTGAATCTCACTGTAGAATTTTATGATAAGTCAGCAGGGACGTATGTTGGGAAATATACATATTTTTAAAATAAATTCTTTCTTTCGTTTTTTTTATTACAAATCATTGTCATCGTGTAGCGCCCTCAGCAGGACAAATGAAGAAATACCATGTACCATCAGAAGTTGTGTTTGCTTTCCTTGTCGCCGTTCCTTTTAATTTAATAAAGATTTTAATTTTAGATTAACTTTTTTTGATATTATCTTGTCATAAATTAATATCATAAACAGAGATGTAAATATTATAGCTAAGTTTTGTATGATTTCATTCCCTTTGATTAATTTGATATAGCATGAAATTAAAGTAATAAAAAAACGTAAAAAACAAACCCGTAAAAACAAAGTTTTTGACTATAAATCCCTTATATATGAGACATAACTAACAGTATTTATTATTTTCAAACATTTACAGACTGATTCTGTCTTAACTCAAGTTTGCTTCATAACCCTAGGGGGGGAGGGGTGGGTGGGAGGGGGAGAGGGGAAAAGTCTGGTCACCGATTCGCTTGACCGAGCTCAGAGTGACACGTAAAATGTAAAGCAAAAGCGCCCCGTCGCTTCGTTGGGTCGCCTCAATGCGTCAGCTCAAAATTTCACGTGGGAAAAAAAACAATAACAAACCGTGAATTTAAATTACATACCTCATATAAGGATAAACTAAAAATGCATTAATTTAATTACGGTACGTTCGATCGATCTGAAATTTTGATACGATGCATTGTTAGGTTAGACGGGTCCGTGTGCCAAATTTCAGTTCGATCGGATCATGGGAAGTGGGTCATTTTTGACTTCTGTTTTTCCGCCCGCCGCCCAAGACAGAGAGAGAGAGAGAGACGCCGGTGAAGTTAATATAAGGGATTTAAATAAAACAAACCCGTAAAAACAAAGTTTTTGACTATAAATCCCTTATATATGAGACATAACTAACAGTATTGATTATTTTCAAACATTTACAGACTGAATCTGTCTTAACTCAAGTTTGCTTCATAACCCTAGGGGGGGGGGAGGGGTGGGTGGAGGGGGAGAGGGGAAAAGTCTGGTCACCGATTCGCTTGACCGAGCTCAGAGTGACACGTAAAATGTAAACAAAAGCGCACCGTCGTTTCGTTGGGTCGCCTCAATGCGTCAGCTCAAACTTTCACGTGGCAAAAAAACAATAACAAACCGTGAATTTAAATTACATACCTCATATAAGGATAAACTAAAAATGCATTAATTTAATTACGGTACGTTCGATCGATCTGAAATTTTGATACGATGCATTGTTAGGTTAGACGGGTCCGTGTGCCAAATTTCAGTTCGATCGGATCATGGAAGTGTGTCATTTTTGACTTCTGTTTTTCCGCCCGCCCAGCCCAAGACAGAGAGAGCGGCTGTGAAGTTAATATAAGGGATTTAAAAAACAAACCCGTAAAAACAAAGTTTTTGACTATAAATCCCTTATATATGAGACATAACTAACAGTATTGATTATTTTCAAACATTTACAGACTGAATCTGTCTTAACTCAACTTTGCATCATAACCCTAGTGGGGGGGAGGGGTGGGGGGAGGGGTGGGTGGGGGAGAGGGGAAAAGTCTGGTCACCGATTCGCTTGACCGAGCTCAGAGTGACACGTAAAATGTAAACAAAAGCGCCCGTCGCTTCGTTGGGTCGCCTCAATGCGTCAGCTCAAAATTTCACGTGGCAAAAAAACAATAACAAACCGGTAATTGAAATTACATACCTCATATAAGGATAAACTAAAAATGCATTAATTTAATTACGGTACGTTCGATCGATCTGAAATTTTGATACGATGCATTGTTAGGTCAGACGGGTCCGTGTGCCAAATTTCAGTTCGATCGGATCATGGGAAGTGGGTCATTTTTGACTTCTGTTTTTCCGCCCGCCCGCCGAGCCCAAGACAGAGAGAGAGAGACGGCCGCGAAGTTAATATAAGGGATTTAATAAAACAAACCCGTAAAAACAAAGTTTTTGACTATAAATCCCTTATATATGAGACATAACTAACAGTATTGATTATTTTCAAACATTTACAGACTGAATCTGTCTTAACTCAACTTTGCATCATAACCCTAGTGGGGGGGAGGGGTGGGTGGGGGGGTGGGGGGAGGGGTGGGTGGGGGGGGAGAGGGGAAAAGTCTGGTCACCGATTCGCTTGACCGAGCTCAGAGTGACACGTAAAATGTAAACAAAAGCGCCCGTCGCTTCGTTGGGTCGCCTCAATGCGTCAGCTCAAAATTTCACGTGGCAAAAAAACAATAACAAACTGTGAATTTAAATTACATACCTCATATAAGGATAAACTAAAAATGCATTAATTTAATTACGGTACGTTCGATCGATCTGAAATTTTGATACGATGCATTGTTAGGTTAGACGGGTCCGTGTGCCAAATTTCAGTTCGATCGGATCATGGAAAGTGGGTCATTTTTGACTTCTGTTTTTCCGCCCGCCGAGCCCAAGACAGAGACGGCTGTGAAGTTAATATAAGGGATTTAAAAAACAAACCCGTAAAAACAAAGTTTTTGACTATAAATCCCTTATATATGAGACATAACTAACAGTATTGATTATTTTCAAACATTTACAGACTGAATCTGTCTTAACTCAACTTTGCATCATAACCCTAGTGGGGGGGAGGGGTGGGGGGAGGGGTGGGTGGGGGAGAGGGGAAAAGTCTGGTCACCGATTCGCTTGACCGAGCTCAGAGTGACACGTAAAATGTAAACAAAAGCGCCCGTCGCTTCGTTGGGTCGCCTCAATGCGTCAGCTCAAAATTTCACGTGGCAAAAAAACAATAACAAACCGGTAATTGAAATTACATACCTCATATAAGGATAAACTAAAAATGCATTAATTTAATTACGGTACGTTCGATCGATCTGAAATTTTGATACGATGCATTGTTAGGTCAGACGGGTCCGTGTGCCAAATTTCAGTTCGATCGGATCATGGGAAGTGGGTCATTTTTGACTTCTGTTTTTCCGCCCGCCCGCCGAGCCCAAGACAGAGAGAGAGAGACGGCCGCGAAGTTAATATAAGGGATTTAATAAAACAAACCCGTAAAAACAAAGTTTTTGACTATAAATCCCTTATATATGTGACGTAACTAACAGTATTGATTATTTTCAAACATTTACAGACTGAATCTGTCATAACTCAACTTTGCATCATAACCCTAGTGGGGGGAAGGGGTGGGTGGGGGAGGGGTGGGGGGAGGGGTGGGTGGGGGGGGGAAAGGGGAAAAGTCTGGTCACCGATTCGCTTGACCGAGCTCAGAGTGACACGTAAAATGTAAACAAAAGCGCCCGTCGCTTCGTTGGGTCGCCTCAATGCGTCAGCTCAAAATTTCACGTGGCAAAAAAACAATAACAAACTGTGAATTTAAATTACATACCTCATATAAGGATAAACTAAAAATGCATTAATTTAATTACGGTACGTTCGATCGATCTGAAATTTTGATACGATGCATTGTTACGTCAGACGAGTCCGTGTGCCAAATTTCAGTTCGATCGGATCATGGGAAGAGGGTCATTTTCGACTTCTGTTTTTCCGCCCGCCCGCCGAGCCCAAGACAGAGAGGGACGGCCGCGAAGTTAATATAAGGGATTTAATAAAACAAACCCGTAAAAACAAAGTTTTTGACTATAAATCCCTTATATATGAGACATAACTAACAGTAGTGATTATTTTTAAACATTTACAGACTGACACTGAGTGATGTCCCTTGTCTTTAATAAATGGGGGTGGGATGTGAGGGGGTGTCGGCACGACGGTCGTCGTCAACACGACGGTCGGCGTCAACTCAAACTCACGTGGAACTGGAATTAAAAAAACAAAAACAAACAGTGAATTTTGAATTACATACCTCATATAAGGATAAACTAAAAATGCATTAATTTAATTATGGTACGTTCGATCGATCTGAAATTTTGATACGATGCATTGTTAGGTTCGACGGGTCCGTGTGCCAAATTTCAGTTTGATCGGATCATGGGAAGTGGGTCATTTTTGACTTCTGTTTTTCCGCCCGCCGAGCCCAAGACAGACAGAGAGAGAGAGAGAGAGAGAGAGAGAGAGAGAGAGAGAGAGAGAGAGAGAGAGAGAGAGAGAGAGAGAGAGAGAGAGACGCCGGTGAAGTTAATATAAGGGATTTAAAAACAAAGTTTTAGACAATAAATCCTTTATTTACGAGACATAACTAAAATTATGTTTATTTAACACGCATCGCACAACAATCTAAATAAAATACTTTTAAAAAATCTTTTTTTTAAAAAGGACACGCTTTTATTTACATATAGAAAGTGCACTAAAAAGAAGAAGATAAACATTTTCTATGATTACAGGTGAAATCCACTGCACATAAAAGAGTGGGGCCCATCACAACTCATTTCTCTATGCTACTATTCTTCTGCATATAGATAAATATTTCTAATTAATATGATAGTAGCATCTCGAAGCATCTTCAATCGCTTTAGATGCACTAACGTCTGGATCTTCATTTGCTTCTGGTTCTATTTGTTGCACACAAACTAAATCATTATGATTTATGTGTGCATTATGATCGATATCTACGTCACTGTAGAGTTCATTGTTATCAATTAACCATCGTAGCGCATCGTAGCGCATTGTAGCGCATCGTAGATTCGTGATGTGATGAGCACCCCACTCTTTTATGTGCAGTGGATTTCACCTGTAATCATAGAAAACTTTTATTTTCTTCTTTTTAGTGCTTTTTCTATATGTAAATAAAAGCGTGTTCTTTTTTTTTAAATTTTTTTTTAAATTTTTTTTTAAAGTATTTTATTTTCTACTTTTTAAGTCTAAAATTTTTTAATCGATTTTTCGGCCTTATCAATTCAATTTTAATTAGTTAAACTTTATTTAAAGTGGTTTAATTTTACGTTGGAAAAACTTGAAATTTACACATGCTATATACAGGTAAACTAAATTTTAAAAATGCATTAATTTAATTTCGGTACATTCGATCAATCTGAAAATGCATTGTCATCTCAGATCTATCTGTGGTAAAAGTTTGAGATCTCTACGACCACCAGAAGTAGTTAAATTTTACATTACAAGATATGAAATTTTACACATGCTATATAGCGATGAACTAAATTTTTAAAATGCATTAATTTAATTACGGTAGAATCGATCGATCTGAAATTTTGATACAATGCATTGTCATTAAAGATCTAACTGTGGTAAAAATGTTAGATCTCTAGTACCATTTTAATTGGTTTAACTTTACGTTACAACATTTGAAATTTTACACATGCTATATTGCGATAAACTAGATTTGAAGAATGCATTAATTTAATTACTTTACATTCGATCGATCTGAAATTTTGATACAATGCATTGTCATCCAAGATCTATCTGTGGTCAAAATTTTAGATTTCCAGGACCATCAGAAATGGTTTAATTTTACGTTACAAGATTTGAAGGGTACAACATATAAACAGTGTGAGTTAAATAAAAGCGTGTAAAATCCCAAATGTTAGTTATGTCTCATATAAAGGATTTATAGGAAAACACTACTACAGTCTGCCCGCTTAATTTCACCTGGATTTGATCATGGGAAAAGGATTATATAAACACGTTTAATATAATGCGCACTGTGCGACAGAATATTAGCATAAACATTTACAGATCGGGAATATATTTTCTAAAAAGTATCGTCAATATAATGCGCACCGCACCGCACTACGGGAAAGTATTAAAAGGGATTGTTCAATACAATACGCACCACGACACTCGAGCACAAAAATTAACATGCTACATAGAGATACATAGAGATTGCTAAAAATTCATTAATTTTATTACAGTACATACGATCGATCTGAACTTTTGAAAGATCATTGTGATCGTCGGCATGAGTCTGCCTGTAAAATTTTAGCTCGCTAGCATACGAGGAATTGGGTTAAAAATTAATCCAAAGTCTTTACGGCAAACAAGGCATCAACCAGACAACACGAGTTAATATAAAGGATTTTAAAAGAAGGGAAATCAAATTAAGATAGCAAAGACACATTTTAAAATTATGTTGCCTAAATTTAGATTTCTTAAATGAATAATAGTATTTCATGGATTATTATTATTATTAAGATTACATTTATATACATTTTCATCAAGATCCTCATAAATAGATTAATGATAACGATCTTGTTTCACTCTGCATTAGAATGCACGGCTGGATTATTTGGGAAGAAATGTGACAAGAGATGTTACTGTGCGGTGTCGTGTGACAAGAAGGGCAACTGCGTTGGAGACAATGTCAATTGTGTCAGAGGATTTTACGGCACGTCTTGTAACTACGGTAAATGGGATTGTTACACGTCTTCTAAAAATAATAAATTTGATTGTTACGTCTTGTAACTACCACGGTAAATGGGATTACAGAACACATCAGTGGGCATTGTATAGTTGGGTAGAAAATCTAAACCTATCACACCGGCTCTAAGGGATATCCAATGAGTTCCCGTAGCTATGTAAATAAACCAACAAATCCTGTCACTGATATACGGGTGCAGAGATGGATCGGGACGAGATTATTTGGAAAAACTGACTTGCAAAAAAATAGATTTCAATGGGATTCGTTGCTCTTCAGAGTAAATTAATAATTTCTCAAAGTTGATTGACACAGAGAAAGAAATCTCTTGTATTGTGCTCCTTGGAACCAAATGTGTCGAAAATATGGAATAGTTTTATCAAGTCATCGAGAGATTCCATAAACAAATAAACATTTAAAAGACTAAATTTTCAAAATCTGAGCGTAGTGATTATGCTGGACTAGCATGGAATCCTATCGGTATTCAAGAAAACATCATAATTTTCATGAATCGTGTCTGCTTTTCAAAGCGAAGTAGCTTGTCATTCAGTTGATAATTTTTCCAACATGGTTTGTAAATGTCTCACGATGCTCCAGATTCCAGCGCGCTTCGCTATATTTACGGTTTCGTTAAAATCGTTCGTTGTCTTTCTAAAAATTTGAGGCTCTACTCGATTATAGCTGTGTGTCCCAAAGATATTTTTAAGCGTCTATCAAAACCCAAGTGTCTGTTGTTGTTTAACAATAAAAATATAATGAGTACTGTCTTGCATAAATACTATGTTGTTTTTGTTTTTTTAAAGAGTCTAAATATATATTTTTTCGATTACATTTAACGGCCAATGATAGTCGATCTGGCTGTAAATACAAAGATCGATTACGATTTCTTGACCGACAATAATGATACGACCTGTAATCACTTCAACTTGTTATCGCAATCAATCAACGTTGAGTTCCCGGCCCCAAAAGTCTTTTCAACGATAAGGATCGTGTTGCAAGCATCAGGTGAGAATTGCGTTGTCGTTGAACTTACTTCATCCAATTGAGAAAACTTTAATGACAATACATTTATTTATTTATTGGCCACAAGAGAAAAATTTGTCTCAACAAAGTCAGGCTAATCTTAAAATATTTGACAGATTTTCAAACAATTACATTGTAGAAGAAAAGTCTTATAAAAAAAACATTGAAAGAAATTTTTAACAGGGTATGACATTTGAATGAAAGTTAAAAGATGGTAGCGTTTTTTTGTTTGTTTTGGCGGTGAGGCAGGTTTATTTCCATTGAGTTATGGGGGGCCATTACAGGTTTAAATAAGGAAAAGTCTGGAGCGCATGAGGGGGTTGGGGCATAAGAGAGTGGTCTGTGAGAAAAGATAATGGTAATGGTATGCCTGTCTACTGTTCCTAACAAACTTAAGATAATGGTATGCCTGTCTCCTGTTCCGAACAAACTAAAGATAATGGTATGCCTGTCTCCTGTTCCTAACAAACTAAAGATAATGGTATGCCTGTCTCCTGTTCCTAACAAACTAAAGATAATGGTATGCCTGTCTCCTGTTCCTAACAAACTAAAGATAAAGGTATGCCTGTCTCCTGTTCCTAACAAACTAAAGATAATGGTATGCCTGTCTCCTGTTCCTAACAAACTAAAGTCGGATGCCGTTAAATTGTTATAGTCGAGGTTCAATTTTATCCAATCGCAACTTAAAGTGAACCTTGAGTAACAGGGCTATGATTCAATAGGCGATGATACTAGTTACGGAGATATTGTTTAGTAAATAGTAATTAAAAATAAGCTTCTATCACTTCATTTATTAGATACAATAAAAAATATGTTTATTTATTATGAATATTATTTAAACATGTTATGACCTGTATTTAAAATTATATGTCAAAAGGTTTATGCAATAAAACTTTTTTATTTCAATCAGTAAGCAATTACGTAGTAATAAACAAACAACCTTTAACAGTTATTTTCTAAAACAAAATATCCCGGTAACTTAAATGACGAAAAAATACATTAAACATAACTTTCCAACAATATAAAAAAAAATTAAAATGTAACATTGTCTTTAATTGTTTTTTTTTAAAAATCATCCATTTTTCTATAGATAAAGTATTAAAATTTGGGAGCAATGGTACTTTCGCGAGTTATGGTACTTTCGCGAGTTATGGTACTTTCGCGAGTTACGCTCTTTCGTGAGTTTCTGAACCTCGACTTAACGGGACCCGACTGTACTTGTAGAAATGATGGTGCTAATTTGGGGAATAATATTACAGTAATGGTTAGAAACAAATCATTTTCTTTTTTAAAAATAATTTTAACATTTTAAAGAATATCATTTAACACGATACTTTTCTCCTTTGAACTAAGAGTATATGTTTATTCAAAAAGTTGTTGTTTTTTTTTAAATGCGATTGTTTGTTAATTATTTCTTCCATTTTAGTTTATAGAGACTTCAACTTTAAGGTCTTTTTCAAAAAAACGGCTACGGCGAACTACTTCTCCTGCCCTTCTAAATATCAGATGAACAACAATGCTGAAGGCGCTTTCGTGCAATTTGTTGACATTTACTGCAAGCTGGACCATCCTGTTGTGTCATTGCAATTGAAAGCTGACGGGGGTGTGACGTTGTGCACTATCAACATTAGTGGGGGTAATGGATTTAACAATGGGAAATATCAACATTAGACATTAGGACGCAATAATCTAATATATAAAGATGAAAGTTTGTGTGTTTGTTTGTTTGTGTGTTTGTTTGTTACCAATGGAAATCTACACCGTTGGACCCAGGATGCTGAAATTTTGCATGGGGCTCTCATTCGACCCTAGACAGGTCGTAGGCTATGTTTCAACCCCAGGTGACCACCCCTAGGGTAAGGGGGCCCATAATCAGAAAATGTAGAGCCAAATAAAGACAAAATAAATTCTCATTTCGATATTGAACAGCTTCATGCGGGCATTCAAAACGAGTTCATTTTGGTGCGTTATTTTTTACAATACTTTATTTTTAGCTGTGCGCTTTCAAAAATCTTTTATTGTCAAATTACGGTGCGCACCTTTTCGTGTACGCATCTAAAAGTGAGCAGTGTAATTTTATTATAATAACATTCATATTTGTTTTGGCCTTGCGGTACAAAACAGTGGCCTTTTATACAAATACTTTCTTGATATTATAGATCTGTTAACACTATTTCATTACATTTGTCACACGATGTATGGTATTTATTTTTAAATTAAGAGTTTTATTATGTTGTTTCTAATGACTCAAATTTTAATTTAAACAAATAAAAGAAATTGCCCAAGTCAAAAAAGCTTAATCGTAATTTAGAGGAACTATACGTTTGTTTTTCTTAAAATTTGATGCGTGTTCTATATTAATTTTTCTTGCTTATTTTACTTGCTCAATCCCTTAAATTTAATTATTAACGTAAATCATCAAGGAATATTACATGCATATAAAAGCCTACGACCAATGCTGTGTTTTTTTTATTACATACGCTCTATAAATTTACAATTTAAACCTTTCTACCGGACTTATAAACATAAGCATATTAAACTCAATACAAGTGAACCTATAAGCAATTAATTAAGTTGGGCGGCGAATTGAATATGCCATGGTCATTACGCTGTTGCGGAATAACAAAAGCCATTTTAAAAATAGATGTTTAGTCAAACATAGCATCTTTTTTTCCTATTTCGTAAATAATTTATTTATTTTGCAGAAACTAAATCTGTTGTTTGAAATATAATTTACAAACTATGATGTCCCATCGGGAAACATGGTCCAAAACATACTTGAATTCTTTTTTAAAATTATACCTATTACATAAAAGCCGTAAATTTAAATCGTATAACATAGAGACAAATATAAAAAAAAGCATTATATATCATTTCCATATTAAAACACTAATAAATAAAGACTATCAAAAAGTATACAATTTATTTTTGGAGCAGTACTGCATTATAAGACTTCATTTTAAGCGCCCGCCTTTAAATTAACTTTAATTGACTAAAAATTGACTATAATTTGTTCACTTTTGTCCCTTTCTACAAAACGGTCCATTTAGCGATGGATTCCAAAATCTTATATGTTGCTGTTTCACCAAGGGATACAATTCTTTTTTGATTCCCGTTTTGAGA
>CALYLW010000016.1:0-92825 GCA_944989445.1 Ampullaceana balthica | reverse complement strand
TTTCTCTAGTTTTGCAAGGAATTATTTTACGTCATTCTCGTTGCCAGCTAGGACGTCTATGTCATCGGTGAAGCGTAGGTTGGTTATAATTATCACTTCGATGCTGACTGTTCCGAAATGGTTTTCTAGCACATCAGTCATAATCCTTTCAAGGTAGAGGTTGAATAGGATGAGGGAAAGTAAGCATCCTTGTCCGACACCAACAGTGGTCTTGAACCAACCTCCCAGCATGGTGTTGAAGAGTACTGCGCTGGTTGCTCTGTTATATATGTTCTTGATCACGTCAATGATGTTTGCATTAATGTTGAATTTGTACATCGTTGCCCACAGTGCCGTATGCCACACTCTGTCAAACGCTTTTAAAAAGTATATGAAGACATGATAGTGGTGACTCTGGTTTTGGAGAGGTTTTTCACAGAGCAATCGCAGGTTAAATATTTGATCCGTTGTGCTTCTTCCTGCTCTGAAGCCTGCCTGCTCTTCTGAAATGATTTGCACTGCTTGTGGTTTCAGTCTGTTTAATGTGATCATTAGCATGACTTTGCTTGGGTGACTAATCAGGCTGGTTGTACGGTAGTTCTGACACATCTGTAAATTACGATTCTTTGAGAGCGTGATAACGAGCATTTGCGTTCAGGGGGTTAGCAATTTTACATATCTGCAAGATCTTTTTGCACAAATTGGTTAGGATATTTATTACTAGATCACCTCCTGCCTGAATCAGTTCGCCTGGAATGTTGTCTGCGCCAGCTGATTGCCCTTTTTTTCAATGTTCGCATAGCCAGCTGTATTAATAACTGTATTAATAACTGTATTAATAACATAAAAACTGTAGACATTTTAATTTAACTCTTTCTACACTAGGTTGTGCTGCGGCGCCGTGGCGCCTGCGGCGCCCACGTTTTCAAAAGCCCAAGTAACGTAACCTTGTATGATAAATACGAAATATTCCTGAAATTTACACAAAGCATTTATATAATATTAGTGTATCACCCGTTAAAAATGACGGAAGTTTTCAAATAATACACATCAGATTTAAAAAAAATAACGTAATACAGAACTTTCATTTATTTTATTTATTTTAATTTTATTCATTTATTTGCCTATTGAACAATTTTATGCGGACGTTCGAAAAGAGTTATTTTTGGTGTAGTAATTTGGTGCGCTGCTTTCTAAAATTAGTAGTGTCACGGACAGGACAGACGGGACGTGACATACATTGCAATTGATGTATATTGATTTTTTTACAGGGCTAATCACCACACGATTTTTTAACTGCACGTCCCGTCTGTCCTGTCCGTGACGGTATCAATTTTAGAAAGCAGCGCACCAAATTACTGCACCAAAAAATAACTCTTTGAGTCAGTCTGCACTGTTTACAACACAAATGCTGATGTCATAGGTTCGTGCATTTTTAGTTAATGTTAATCTGGAGTCATAATCTGGATTATGATTTTTAAGTCTATATTTTCAATTTTAAAAAAAGGAATGTCTATTGATAGTCGAGTACAAATAGCAGGTCCCTGCGGCTTCGGCCATTTGTAGTCAGTTATTTATAGTATCCAATGGGATTAAAGGAACACTTAATAGCTACTGATAATAATGGGAGTGAGACTGCAACCAGGCTTTTAAATAAGTAAATGTATAACATATAAACAGGGTATGAGTTAGCCTGTCAGGAGGTAACAAAACAGCGAACGTTTCGGCAAAGAGCCTTCCTCAACAAAATAAGTACACAAATAAAACGAATATAAAGAAAAAATACAAAAAACATAGCTGCGGTGAGATCCAATTAGTCCAGTGGAGAAATAATAAGGAGATAATAGTAAGAGCTTATATAGGAAATGAGTGGGTGGGTGTGGCCAATCAATTAAGTTGGCAGTGCAAAAACAACATTCATCCCATGAGGTGTTAGGGCCCCATACTCTTGGATTAGTCTATTCTCCAGACTGACCCTACCGGGTGTGTTTGTGCAAGAAACCATGGCGGTGACATACATGTCATCGACGCCCTTGTGGTGACGTCCATTGAAGTGTCGGGAGACAGGACACTGTTTGTCTTGTGTTATCCCACGTACATGCTCTGCGATACGGCAGGAGAGTAACCTCCCCGTCTCACCGTCTCAAAGAGCAGTGCTTACACGCAATGGTGTAGACATCCCTTCCTACGTACATTAAGGACACCAACCATGCCTTAAGGACATTCGACTCCCTTAGCATCAATCCAGACAAAAAGCACTATTTGTTCCTCCTTGATGTATGTTCCCTCTATACATTTATTCAACACAGCGATGGCCTTCTGGCTGTGCAAATGTTTTTGAACCGACAACCTCACCCAAATATATCTAAACAAGTCTTACTACGTTTAGTTAAATTGGTTCTAACCCTCAACTCATTTGAGTTCAATGACCAGTTCTTTGACCAAATCAGTGGGGTCGTTATGGGGACCAAAATGGAACCAAGCTCCCTTGTTCATGGGCCATTTCGAGCACAGTGTGGAACAAGAATACACTGGTCACCTCCTCGAATTTTATAAGAGATACATTGATGACGGCGTTGGGGTAACTCATATGGAAAGGAGTGAACTTGACACGTTCATCAACTTTGTAGATACTTTCCACCCCTCCATTAAGTTCACTCACACGATTTCCGAACAATCGGTAAAATTCCTGGACAGTACTGTAAATCTACAAGGTTACGGTTAGTTGTCTATTTTTTACATTAAAAAAGGAAAAACAAATATAGGGACTAAAACTAATAAATCAATTTAAAATTCTTATAATTACGATGAAATTAGATCTTTTAATATTAGGGTAACGGCTAGGGTTAGTTGTTCCTTTTTTACATTAAAATAGAAAAACAAATATAGGGACTAAAACTTATTAAATCAATTAAACATTCTTATAATTACAATTAAATTGGAGTTTCAGGGTGAGGTTTAGGTTAAGTTGCCTTTTTTAACATTAAATCATTACATCAAACTCAGAAAATCACCAAGTAATAGTTTCATTAAAAAATAATAATAGTGAACTACCATAGCCGACAACCGGAAATGGCTATTGGCAGTCGAGTACCAATAGCTCTCTAGATGCTATTGGTAACGGACTTTCAACCTCTTCCTTGAAAGGATCATGACAGATGTGCTAGAAGACCATGTCGGAACAGTCAGCATCGGAGGGAGAAGTATAACCAACATACGCTTCGCCCATGACATAGACGGCCTAGCTGGTAGCGAGGACGAACTAAAAGAATCCCTTGCAAAGCTAGAGAAAACAGCAAAGGCGAACGGCATGGAAATCAATGCAGAAAAGACCAATGTCATGGCATATAGAAAATTCACAAGTGAGATTCGGATAAACGGGCAAAAACTCAAAGAGGTCTCCACTTTCAAATATCTAGGGGCCATGATATCCGATGAAGGCTCAAGGCCAGAAATTCTTGCCAGAGTGGCCAAAATAATGACAGCATTGAATAAACTAAAGTAAATCTAGCAAAGCAAGAAGCTCTCCATGAGATCAAAGATCCGGCTAATGCGCTCTCTGGCGATGTCGGTCTTCCTGTATGGTTGTGAGGCTTGAACACTCACTGCAGACCTCCAAAGAAAAATCAATGCGCTAGAGATGAGATGTTTCAGAAAGATATTGAACATCTCCTACACAGCGGACATCACAAACGAAGCGGTCCGCAACAAAATAAGTACTGTCATTGGCCCCTACGAGGACCTTCTCACATTCATTAAGAAGAGGAAATTTCGATGGTACGGACACGTGACAAGAACTGGAGGTCTCACAAAAACTATATTGAAAGGCACAGTTCAGGGAGGTAGGAAAAGAGGCAGACAAAAGAAGAGATGGGAGGACAATATGAAATGGTGGACCAGCCTGTCATTCAGCGACTCTTAAAGGGCAGCACAGGACCGGGACAAATGGCGTGAGATAGTGAGCAGTTCGCGATGGTGCCCCAACGACGGGTTAAGGGATAGTTCAAGTCCAAGTTCAATAGCCGCAACTTAACAAGAGCAGATTGATGTCCCTTAGCGTTTCGCCATCTGTGATAATTGCGGGTATTTATGTTATATATATTAGATGAAGTGTTAGTTTTGGTTGGGTCGATGGGATATTGGTTATTTCACTTTAAAAATTAATTTTGCCATCTCTTTCTGTTTTACTATGATCCGTTTGATGTGTATGACTCAGCCAATAATGGGCTGAGATGGAGAACTAAGGGAATTAAAGAAATGAGGACGTATAGGATAGAAGTAAGAAGAAATATAGAAGTATTAAATAAGACTCGCATATGATTTAAAAATGGATCGCATAATTAATATGAACTCTGGAAGTTATTAGGGAACGCAGTGAAACTAATGATTTTGATAAATTTTTGATTGGAAACTAATTGGAATTTTTTGTAATAATAATTAATAAAATAAATTGATATCTTAATATTGTGTAATGGCTTTTTCATTTTAAAGAAATTACTATATACATTGGATGATTATTTATATTTATAGTTCGTGTTGAGAAACACATTTCTTTGTACTGGATGTAATAATATTTACTAATTTACAATAGTTTTTGTTTACTTACATAGCTTGAAATATAGTTTCTGTTGTTTGTTATAAACGAGTTTTAAATCTATTTGGCCGTTTGACTACAGTAAATTTGTAAAGTGTTATGACGAGAATCAAATAATTTTTTGGGGATATTGCTATAATTTATTAATTGAAAACTTCAACAAAGCCCATTCGAAATTACTTCTTTTCATTGTCAACGCAACAATAGGAAGATAAAGAGCAGTAAAGAATAGGTGTAGAGTATAATATTAAAATTTTAAAAAAATGTTTTATTACATTTCCCTCCTAATTTTCAGGGTAACATATAGTTATACTTATTTATTTTGTAATCTTTTTTTATGTTTAACTAGCAGACCCGTCATGCGTTGCAACGATCTCAGTAAAAATGAATAAATTTAAAGAAACCAATGAGTGGTATGTTTACCCGTAAAAACAAAGTTTTTCAATATAAATCCCTTATATATTAGACATAACTAACAGTATTGATTATTTTCAAACGCGACAAACATTTACAGACTGAATCTGTCATATCTCAACTTTGCTTCACAACCTTGGGGGGGGGGTGGAGGGGGGTGGGGGGAGATGGGAAAAGTCTGGTCACCGATCGCTTGACCGAGCTCAGCGTGACACGTAAAATGTAAACAAAAGCACGAAGGTACTTCAATGGGTGGCGTCAACGCGTCAACTCAAACTCTCACGTGGGAAAAAAACAATAACAAACAGTTAATTTGAATTACATACGTTATATATGGATAAACTAAAAATGCATTAATTTAATTACGGTACGTTTGATCGATCTGAAATTTCATTACGATGCATTGTTAGGTGATACGGATCTTTGTGCCAAATTTCAGCTCAACCGAAAGACGGGAAATGGGTCATTTTTTATTATTTTTTTTCCGCCCGCCCAAGACAGAGATCACGACAGAGAGAGATGACGACAGAGACGGCGGTGAAGTTAATATAAGGGATTTAAAAAGCCAGAAACCTTCGCGGAAATAAGTGCAAAAAAAAATAATCCAAATTTCATAGCAAACGGATAAATAAATTAATAATTCAATAGCTTAAAAAAGAAGAAACGATATTATGGGCCTCTGCCCTAAAATGAGTGATAATTTAGCTTTTCATTGCCATTGTATTCAAACTATACTTCTCAATATCGTGTAAAATTGAATTATTAACGTTCAGTAAAAAAAAATACGTTTTGGGCACCCAGCTCCGAGGGAATGCACATTAGGAGTTCAATGCCATATAGTAATTTAATATAGGCTCTTAAGTTTTTATATACTAAGTTTGGTCAAAATATTTTCTCATTTCTAACTCTTAAACTACGTTTTAGCTAATATAGGGTGTTATGGTCTCCGTTGTTAAGGTCGATTGGGCCTTGCTCTCCGCTGCACACACACAAGAGATGACACAAGATTGGGTACAAGTCAACGTTTATTATACTGTACACACTGGAATCTCTGGCTGTCCTGTCTGGACAGCAAATACATCTATATACACTGGCTGTATACTCAATCATGCCCTCGGTCCGACTCTACCATCCTGGGCTCATGCTCAAGTCCTCTTCACACACAGTGTCTAAGTCCCCTCGGTCTGACCTGACCGCTTCTGGGCGACATTAAACCTCAACTGTGTGTTACGCTGTAACTCCTCGGTTTACCCCGACCGGTTTCTCTGCACAACAATGGGATCCTGCCGTCGTTCCCTAGTCTCGACTCAACTCGTCTCTTATAAACCCCCCAAACTGGTCTCAACTGACACTGGCATGTCCTCTGGTCATGTCCCTGACATGTCCCGTGTGACCGGGAGTTGACTCACAACATTATCTTCGTGAAAAGTAGTCACGAGTCCTCAAGCTTTCACTCACAGTGATTCTCATACCCCTGACATAGGGGGAAAATGACATTAAGGGACCCCCTGCCCATTCGGTGCAAGAGGTTAATTTCAAAAGCCTGGCCATTTAGATTCATTTTCATCGTGGATATATTTCTCAAGATCTGTAAAATGTGAATAGGAAAAATATCTTAAACATATACGAAAAAAAGAAACTTTGGGCCCATGGTCTCGAAGATATTGACATTAGAAGTTAAGTGCCCTTAATGACTTTAATATGGGCTACCAAGTTTTTGTATAAAAATTTTGGTTAAGACCTATTCCTTTACTCAACGCATGAAATAATTTTTTATAATGCTCATTAAAGAAAAAAACGACATTAAGTGCAAGATATACAATTCAAACAAATGTTCATTTCAATATGGATAATAATGGATACATGTACCATTTTTTTGTCAAGTTCGTTAATAATTGAATTGGGGAATACAATCTTAAACGTCAAAGTCTGTGGTTACACTGCACGTGAATTCGCCAATCTAGTATACGCGCGAATGCGCATCTGAAATCTCTTGAAAAACAAATGCAATAACATAGTGTGCATGGCTACATTGGAAGAGTCAAATACGCCAGAACACGCCCGTGTTACGCGCGAATACACGCGAACATTTTGATTTTTACAGCGGTATCGCGCGAATCTGCTTTCAAAAGTCAACAAAATGGCGAAAATGTTTGCCACATCGTCAAATTGTATGTGTGTATATGATCATTTAATAAATAATAATTGGTTTTCATGCATTTTAAACATAATTTAAAGCATTATATTTCCATTTTAAACTAAAATTGATATAATTACTTGCTGTGTACAGTATTAGAGAACCATGTTGATATAACTACTGGCTGTGTACAATGGCGAATAACGACAAATTTAATATAAGTTTTAGCAGTAAACAGTTCAGATTTCCAAAAATTGTGTTTTACTACTGACTGTGTAGGGTTAACATTGTCAAACACATTGTAGTATAGTTTTCATGGCGCAACTATGGCTGTCAATATTGTTGAAAAATGCTGCCCGGGTACCCGTCCAAATTTCAAACGGGTACCCGGGTTACCCGATCGAAACATCACATAATTTTCCCCGTCATGACCGCTATACAATGCTACCTAGCCACCTTCCATGCACCTCATTTCATACAGTAGCCACACGGCCGACGTCTCTTAGACGTACATAAATGACGTCAAGCAATTTTGGCCGATTTTATCCCCCCCCCAACCGGTCACAGGTTGTCACAAAAACTTAGAGCCCCCTCCAATATGACGTCACAAAGCTTTGCGCCCCCTCCCCATAAATGCCGTACTTCTTTTTTGAAAATGGGCATGTTTCAAATAACTTAATTGTAATTTAATTTTGTATTTAATGTGAAGTTAAAATCTAAAAATTGGTATACGCTTAAATTCACTTAAAACGTCATTAAATAAATTTTAAGCAATCAATTATTTGAACTTTTATTTAAAGTTGCGCGTTTTGATGTGACGTCACATTTATTCTTAAACACATCCCCCCTCGTCACAAATGTCTGACCCCTCCTCCCCTAGGTGCATAACGTCATTTATGAACGGGCCCTTATCCATCTTACATTGTTAGTAACTAATTTTTTGACTTTAAAATCTTACAAATTTTGGTGTATTATTCAAATCCCGTTGAAAGATAGTTCTCCTTAGACGTATTTCACAGCATAAATTTGAAACAAAAATTTTAATTTGTTACACGTAAATTGTTTGGCGAGCCGTAAATTAAACACAAAAAAGCCACATGCCAGCCGAAATTTGGTTAATATAGACATTGAAGCCACACTTTCACGGGTACCCGGGCGGAATTTTACTACCCGGGTAATCTCACGGCAACGGGTACCCGGATCCCGGGTACCCGTTGACAGGCCTAGGCGCAACTTTACTACCAGGGTAATTGCACAGGAAGAGATACCTGAGTTACACTTTGAATGGGTAACTACGAAATCCTCGTCCTAAGCTTTTCCATGATTTATGTCTACTCTTGATTATTTTATAGTTTTAAATTTTGCTAGACTCTTGGATTTCCTGGTTTTCTCAAACAACCCAATTTTCTGTAATATCCGTGGCTGGAAGGAGGAGAATTTGTATTTATTTATCATTGCATACAGGAAAATTAGTGTTTTTATAGCTATGTCTATTTGAGGTATGTATTAGGTTATCTTTGTGTTGTATTTCCAAGTTAGAATTAATTGCCTTATGTAGTATTACTACCTTGCTCTTTGTTCTTCTATCCCATAGTGTTCCAATTTTTAATAAACATATAATTATTTATCTGTAAGTTTTTAATATTAAACTTTATCGAAGCACACAAAAAGGAGTGTTTTTGGGTTCTTTAAAGAAACAGCAATGTATTTTATTAAAGTACTATGTGCTAACATATTAAACTTTCATCAAAATTATATTTCCCGTCAGCGTCGCACCACAAAGCACCAGTGCTGAAGTATTTAACAGGACATTTTATTTGATAAATTTAGAAGTGAAAATTAAATTTCACATCATATTTTCAAAACAAAAATATTAACTCTAATTCCATGAGATAAGTTGTCAGATAGTCTATATGTTTATTTCATTTCATGCTTTTTAAATTAAGTTTTGAAATTTTCTCTTCTTGTAAAAAAATTATGAAAATAGTACTTAAAATGTAGTCATTTGTGAAACACATTGAAGTTTTTTTGAGTAATAGTGGTTTTTTTACTCATTAAATTACCCATTTTTAATAATTATATAACAAACCAGTGAAATGAGCTTGTTTCAATTGGAAACTCTTACAGTGTTTTGGCTAATCCTTTTATAAATAAACCACTAGATAAAATGAAACCTACCACACAAACCCATACAATTAACCATAAAAAATCTAGTAATAATAATAATCAAAATCATTCTCAAGACACTAATAATTAATTTCCAAAGCATAAAAAATAAAATTCCAGATTTAGAACTAATTATAAAAACAGAAGAACCAGACATAATTGCTGGTTTTGAAACTTGGGTGAACCCCAACATATATATAACTCGGAAATTTTAAACACCAATTATAATATTTTTAGGAAAGACAGACCAGACAATTATTGAGGAGTGCTACTTGCAATTAAATCAAATATCATACCTGAAGAAATTACTACACAGCCAAATTTTAATATAGAGTCTATTTTTAAAAATAATAATTACACCAAACTCATCCCCACTTATTGAAGGCGATATATAAAGGCCACCGAATACAAACCTAGAATGCATGAACTATTTTTGTAGTCAATTAACTTTCATAAAAGAGAATAATAAAAATGCAGTTCTATGGATGATTGGGGACTTTAATCTTCCAGATATAAATTGGAAAAATTATACAATTGATAACCATCAAACAAACAAAGAAATTAATGAACACTTTTTAGACACTATAAACAACATAAACCTAGAACAGATAGTAAAAACAGCAACAAGGAAAAATAAAACACTAGATTTATTCCTAACAAATAGACAAGGACTAGTGTTAGACTATAAAATGATTCCAATACTGTCCGACCATGATATTGTTAGGTTCAACAATACAATAAAACACAAAATTGATAAGATACATAGACGAATAATCTATATTTGGAAGAAATGTAATTCAATAAAACTACACCAATCAGCGGCTATCTCCCAAAAAAATTTCCTAAGTAAATTTAACATAGCCCAGTAGAAGAAATTTGGAAAGATGTAAAAACAAATCTAAAAACTATAATGGAAGAGAATGTTCCAACAAAACTAACATCAAATAAAATAAACAAATGCTGGTTCAATTCTAAATTAAAAAAGCTATGCAAACAAAAAGAGAACTTATTTAAGAAAGATAAGACTACCTATTCTAATAGGATATGCAAAAAATACTTAAAGATTAAACACTTGACACAAAAACTTAGTCGAAACCTCCAAAATGAATATATAAACAATGTAATTACCAAAGATGACAATAAAAACGTATGGTCCTTTATCAAATCTAAAAAAATGGAACCTTCAGGAATAGCCACACTAAAAGGCTCAAATAATAAAACCTATAATGATAATGAGACTAAAGCTAATATCCTTAACACTTATTTTGCATCAAATTTTTCTGCCTCAGGCGACAAGGAAGTTTTAATAAATTTAAATAATATCGAGGAAATAGGTAACATAACTGTAGATGAGATAGGTATACATCCACTCCTAAAAAACTTAAAAATAAACAAAGCTACTGGCCCAGATGATTTGCCTGCAAGGTTATTAAAAGAACTAAGCAATGAACTGTCCCCAATCCTTGTAGTTCTCTTTTTCAAGCCCCTCTAAACCAGGGTAAAGTGCCCCAGGATTGGAAATTAGCTAACGTAACTCCACTCTTTAAGAAAGGGGATAAATCAGACCCTGGTAAATACAGGCCTGTATCACTAACTAGTATCACCTGTAAAGTACTGGAAAACATAATATATAGTAGAATAGTTAACCACATTGACAAATATAATGCCCTATGGCCACATCAACACGGCTTTAGAAAAAACAGATCATGTGAAACACAATTAATACGTTTAATAGATGAACTATCAAAAGGCTGAGACAAAAATATTCAAATAGATACAATATTACTAGACTTCTCAAAAGCATTTGACAAAGTTCACCACCTTAGTTTACTTAAAAACTTAACTACTTTGGAATCTCAGGTTCCTTACATCACTGGATCCAAGACTTCCTTTTGGGCAGGGAGCAAACTGTAATAATTAATGGATCTAAATATGCACCAATAAAGTTCAATTTAGGAGTTTCACAAGGAACTGTGCTAGGTCCCTTACTCTTTTTAATATATATAAATGATTTACCCAACAACATCTCAACAGGAACAAAAGTTGGGTTATTTGCTGATGATTGTATAATCTATAGAACAATTAAATCAGAACAAGATAGCAAAATGTTACAAAAAGACCTAGATGAATTGATAAAATGGAAAACTAACTAGAGTATGAGTTTCCACCCAGAAAAGTGTCAACTGTTAAGAGTAACAAATAAAAAGAAACAAATAAATTCAAACTATTTCATTCCTGGAAAGGAACTAACCCAAACTAAGTATGCAAAATAATTAGGATTCATAATAAATGAGACATTATCATGGAATCCCTGTGTCATTGAAGTTATTAAAAAATCAAACAAACCCTTAGGCTTTATAAAAAGAAACCTTTACAAATGTAATAAAGATATAAAACTAAATGCGATCTCACTTTTGTGAGACCTGTACTAGAATATGCGTCTTCTGTATGGGACCCATCAACCAAAGAAAACATGATAAACTAGAACAAATTCAAAAAAGAGCTGTCAGATTCGTTACTGGAGAATATTCAAAACTGACTAGAATAACACCATTAGTTGAATCATTAAACCTTGAAACACTAGAGGATAGAAGAACCAAGAGTAAAGTAGTAATCATACATAAAGCAATTAACTATAATTTAGAAATACAACACAAGGATAACTTAATACAACCCTCAGATAGACATAAGGATAAAAACACCATTCTTATTCCGTATGCAAGAACGAACTGATACAGATTTTCGTTCTTCCCGTCCGGAATTCGGGCGTGGAATGGGCTGCCTGAAGAAACCAGGAAAGCCAACACTTTAGCAACATTTAAAACTCTAATAAGAATGCAGGACTAAACACAAACCATAGATAAGCGTAGGACGCAAAAATCTTCTGTATAGAAGGAGCGTCTGAAACAGATAAGATAAGAAAACCATTTATAAAGGGGTAGAATAATATGATCTACTTTTTTGAAAATGTGTCGTTAATAAAAGGATCGAGGTCAAGTTAATTATCACTTAAATAAAATATCCAGAATAATAGTCTCATTACGGATTAACATTTATATATGCATATATTATATGTTAGAGTAAATATAGAAATTTTAAAGTTTACTTAATTTCAATTAATTCGGATTTTAAAATATATTTTGTTTTTCACTTGTTATATTGCAATACATTCTTCTAAGTTACATTTAAAATAATATTTCAGTGGTATACTTGATTAATTTTAAGTCTCATCGATTTAAAACACTACGTGTATTACAATTACAAAATAAAAATATTGCCAGCTATGCTCTCTCTAGAATATTTTCATATTAAATACAACTGACGGTGCTTTATGGTGCGGCGCTAATGGGAAATACCATTTTAATGCATATTCGATTTGTTATTACAAATATTTTTAAAATAAAAGTTGTTATAACTGCTCTTTAAAGACACAAAAGAGTTTTTCTTTCTGCGTATCTTAAGAAAACATATAAACAATATAAAAGCCCAAATCCCTGTATGGTTGTCTGTCTCCATCTTTAACGCGGTGGGACATAGAGCAACTGTCCGTAGAATTAAAAGAGATTTTTTTTTAATTTGAAAATATAGACGTAAAATCATAATCATTTTGGTTTGGGGATTTTTAACAGAGCGTGTGGTGTTTCTCACCGTTTTTGACGTCAATAAACGAAACAGAATTATAAAATACTTAGTGTACATATCAGAAAGATTAATATTTCGCATTTATCAAACAAGGAATGGTTACTTGGGCTTTTGAAAAAATTGGGAGCCGTTGGCGCCTTACATCCTTAGCTAATAATATTATCCTTACCACTAATATTGCTATTGTATTTTGCGCATTGACGTAACGTAACTGAAACTGCCCAACTGAAATTCAAAATTGTATCAGTTGTAAAATTAAAATCATTGTCAAACAACCAATGACATTAAGTAAAAGTAAACCATTTTTATACCAATCACTTGATATACTATGCAAACAATGACAACATTTTTTTTCAAATAGAAATACAACTAACTTTAAACTCCCAAACATACTTACACTAATTAATTTAAAATTGTATCAAGTCTTTCGGTATTTTTATGTTTTTCATACACATTTCTTTTCTAAATAGTTATGTCCTGCACGATTTGTAAGAGTTCATTCGAACCTGAAATATTTTAAGAAACTTTAAGTAAAGTTGGCATTCTTAAAATTTGTTGTCAGCTTCTGAGAAGGTGTCAAAGGTCAACACACGTCACACGAATCACTAGTTGGTTTGGTCACACACGTCATACAAGTAACTAGTTGGTTTGGTCAACACACGTCACACAAGTAAATAGTTGGTTTGGTCAACACACGTCACACAAGTAACTATTTGGTTTGGTCAACATAGGTGACACAAGTAACTAGTTGGTTTGGTCAACACACGTCACACAAATCACTAGTTGGTGTGGTCAACACACGTGACACAAGTAACTAGTTGGTTTGGTCAACACACGTCACACAAGTAACTATTTGGTTTGGTCAACATAGGTGACACAAGTAACTAGTTGGTTTGGTCAACACACGTCACACAAATCAAAATTTGGTTTGGTCAACACACGAACAAGTAACTAGTTAATCAACTGAAAAGAACAACCTAATTAATAAAATTAATTGGACTTCTGTTTTTCCATTAACCATTGTTAATAAATGAAACATAATATCAAAATCATATATACATTAATTTAATACTTAAAATTACCATTACACATTCGTAATATTTCAACTACTCTTTAAGAACAAAAGAAAATGTTGATTAAATAAAATAAATATATTTTAAAACACATAAACTCACATAACCACACAAAATTACAACGTTAAAAAAATAAGTTAGGATTGGGTTCAATTATTAATAAGAAAAACCCGTAAAAAACCAAGTTTTTGACTATAAATCCTTTATGTACGAGAAGTAATTAAAAGAATGTTCATTATAATACGCAGCGCCAGACCATCCAGAAATACAAAATTGCACTTGTGTCGTAAAACATGTTTAATATAATGCGCACCGATCAGGAATATGTTTATAAAAAGAGCTGTCAATAAAATACGCACCTTATTGTGCGACAGAAAGGTTGTTCAATATAATACGCACCGCGACGCTCTATCTCAAAAAATAGCATGATACATAGGAATAAATAAAATTATCTAAAAAATCAATAATTTAATTACAGCACATGCGATCGATCTGAAATTTTGATACATTGTTTTTATTATCGGTACGAAACTGCCTGCAAAATTTCAGCTCGCTATCTTGCGAGCAAGTGGGATAAAAATCGATCAAAAGTTTTGGCCACAAGGTCGGTCGGCCGCAGACACCACGAGTTAATATAAAGGATTTAAAAATGATATGTAACTAAAGAAACTGAATTTCAATGTTACGTAAATTGTTGTAACTTATCTTTTTTAGACGCTCCTTTTATAAAGGATATTATTGCGTCAAATGTTTTTACCGCGTAAGTCTAATTTACATTATTGTTGAGGACTGATGTCTATATGGTAATTAGACACCGAGTACCTAGGCTCTAGTTGTCTAGGAGTAATATTCATTAATGGCTCTAGCCCCCAGTGTTAAGTATTAATACCTATCTTGAACTGCAATACTTACACACATATAAATAACACTTAACACCTCTGTGTACAACAGAGAGAAATATTTATTTACATAGATAAAATATATATATACAAAATGATAGGGTATAAATATGTAAAATGTACACAATAATAATTCAGGTACAAAATATCTAAATAGAGGTACGTTCACAATTGCATACTACATCCCTTGATTCGGCTCAGCTCTGCTATATACCTGCCGACCTCACACACTGTCTCAGGTAACGGGATCAGTCAGTGTTCCGCCTCACTGGTCAGCGATGTTTAACCCACACATCGTCAAATAGGCTGATCAACACCACGCCCCTCAGTTACTCAATGACTGACAGCTGGCTCCAATGTTTCTAACAGTATCTTCTCGTCCGGCTCAGGGTCGTCTTCCCACTTTTGCCTAGCACGTCTGGTACTCAGCTCTAGGCTAGCTTGCCTAACCGCTATTCTCCGCTATGGCTATGACCTACTATACTAGCTGGGAACAAACTTCTCAGCTAGGCTCCTCTAATCAAACAGTCACACCTCAGAACTCAATCTTATGGTGGTCTGTGACTTTGATCTTCTGAGAGAGAGAGGACGCCTTTGAGTTTTGCTGGGGTATATATTGGGCTGCTCACCGCGTGGGTGGTGACCCGCTGTCCTAGATTACTAACCGTTACTATTGGCTATTCAACTGGGTGGCATGGGTCAGCGTGCAACTCTTAATTTGATTGGTCAGCCCTCATGTACCAATTCCTTTGCACGTGCTCGCATGCATACATTCAGGCGTCATCAGGCACCTGACACGTGATCACATGTGACTTAAGTAGTTGTAGAGTCCTAATAAATTTTCCATGACCCATCAGATTATTCCAAAATCTTTGTCCACTCAAGGTCAGCGTCTGAACCCCTATCCCCCAATGGTTCTAAACTGAATGAGATTCTCAAACCATTATTAAGGTACTTAACAATTATCATTTGCATTGTAAATGCGTATAGGTTGTTTGTTTTTTCTTTGTTTGATAAGGCGAACCAATTCCACACTCGCAAAACAAGAATTTGTATATGTTTTTTATTGCACACATCACATTAAATATATTTTTTTATCCCTTCACACTTTCCATCATCGTTGCACTACAAAGCAACGTACAGATGCACTGTTGATGACATTTTAATAGAGTAAACTGCTATGTAGTATTGATAATCTGATTAGGTGTTATATTTTACTAACATACAATTGACAATTTTTTTAGACTTATATTTATTATCTTGTGTTGCATTAATTGTTCTAATAGTGTAACTAAGCTGAATATATAGCCAAATACTATTTGATTGACAAAATATATATAAAAAGTTTATTAAGAAAACTATGCACTTGTTATATTTAATAACACATATGTTTGACTAACTTTTGAGTGACTTTGGCGAGTTGATTTCTTTAATAATTTTGTATTTCACAACCACGTTATCTAAGTGGCACGCCACTTGACCTCGATCCCTCTAAACAGGGACACAATTTCAAACAAGTTATAAAAACTCAAATAGGTATTTAAACAAGTATTATTTCCAACAAAGAATTTCACATTTTTTTTATTCATGTGAAATCATTCTAGAGTCATGCCAACAATGTGTCAATATAATGCACACATCCCATCAGTCCAACATTAGAATTCACAAAGCGGGAAAACCCATTAACTATCATTCTAGATTACATTAAACGTCATTTCAAACAATAATTGTGAAACTAAACAATACAATTGCTATCTAAAAATTGTTGCTAAAACAAAATTCCTTCTCCAACATTCTTCTTAATATAATTAGCTATTGTTTGGCGTTTGTTTCAACCCAATAGATGTCATGGTTGGTGAGAAATTGACGAAATACATTTTTTTTCGAATATATTTTTTTCCATGAAATCCAGTAAACATTTTGGTTAATTTTTCGGCACGTTCACATCTTTGGGACCTCCTTAAGATATTTTCAAGAGGACCGAACCCTCTATCTGGTATGGTTCAGGAGGAGTTGCGGTTCAAAGCTAGACAAGACAGCTAAGACATTTCAAATATATAAATGCAATTCCCAATTGAAATTGCGTTAAAAATTGTTTGGTTACTCCTGCTCCAGCAAGCATTTCAAAGATTATATATTATATAATTTAAAATTTTCAACCTAAAACAAATTAATATTTGTTCTTAAAAAATCATAAGCTTAAGGAAGAATATCTTAATTAGCTGAAACTATGTTGTCTACTTGATTACGTTCTTAATATTAAGTTTACAATTGATAATAATATACAAAAAACGTAAAAAAAACAAGATTTTTACTATAAATCCTTTATGTACGAGACGTAACTAAAAGAATGTTCATTATAATACGCAGCGCAAGAGCATCCAAAAATACAAACTTGCAGTTGTGTCGTAAAACATGTTTAATAATAATGCGCAACTATCAGGAATATGTTTATATATAAAAAGTGTTGTCAATAAAATACGCACCTTATTGCGCGACAGAAAGGTCGTTCAAAATAATACGCACCGCGACGCTCTATCTCGAAAAATAACATGATACATAGAGATAAATAAAAGAATCTAAAAATTCAATAATTTAATTACACAACATGCGATCAATCTGAAATTTTGCTACCTCGTTTTTATCATTGGCACGAGTCTGCCTGCAAAATTACAGATCTCTAGCTTACGAGGAACTGGTTAAAAATTGATCCAAAGTTTTGGCGACAGACAATCAAGCATGCAAGCAAGCAGACACCACGAGTTAATATAAAGGATTTAATTTTTTTTAAAACCCGTAAAGAACAAAGCTATCCACTATAAATGCTTTATGTACTAGACGTAACTAAAAGAATGTTCATTATAATACGCAGTGCAATGCAAGACCATCAAAAATACAAAAATTGCAGTTGTGTCGTAAAACATGTTTAACATAATTCGCACCGATCAGGAATATATTTATAAAAAGTGTTGTCAATAAAATACGCACCTTATTGCGGCGACAGAAAGGTTGTTAAATATAATACGCACCGCGACACTCTATCTCAAAAAATAACATGATACATAGGAATAAATAAAATAATCTAAAAATTCAATAATTTAATTACAGTACATGCGATCGATCTAAAATTTTGAAACATAGTTTTTATCATCGCCACGAAACTGCCTACTAAATTATTTCAGCTCACCTGCTTACGAGGAAGTTGGTTAAAAATCGATCCAAAGTTTTGGCGACCGACAATCCAGCAAGCAATCAAGGATTCAAACAAACAGACACCACGAGTTAATATAAAGGATTAAAAAGTGAGAAACGTCGACACCCTATAAAATAGACCGCGATCAAAAGTATACGTTTATCAATCTCATATGAATATTTTGAAATAAATACATAATTAACTCAGATGATTTTAAAAGTGTTTTAACTTATTATCTCCCAAAGTTATTTGTTGGGAGAAATATTTTTTAAGTTTTAAAAAACAAAATTTGTTGAAGTCCCTAGAAATTATATTTCTATTTAATGTGTACTTGTGTTGATATGTCATGTAATCTCAATAAGACATTGGAATGTGTACTTGTGTAGATATATCATGTCATCTGAATACGACATTGGAATGTGTACTTGTGTAGATATATCATGTCATCTGAATGTGACATTGGAATGTGTACTTGTGTAATTGTGTAGATATATCATGTCATCTGAATAATACATTGGAATGATGTACTTGTGTAGATATATCATGTCATCTGAATAAGACATTGGAATGTGTACTTGTGTGGATATATCATGTCATCTGAAAAAGACATTGGAATGTGTACTTGTGTAGATATATAATGTCATCTGATAAGACATTGGAATGTGTACTTGTGTAGATATATCATGTCATCTGAATAAGACATTGTAAATGTGTACTTGTGTAGATATATCATGTCATCTAAATGAGACATTGGAATGTGTACTTGTGTAGATATATCATGTCATCTCAATAAGACATTGGAATGTGTACTTGTGTAGATATGTCATGTCATCTGAATAAGACATTGGAATGTGTACTTGTGTAGATATATCATGTCATCTCAATAAGACATTGGAATGTACCTGTGTGATCTATCTGAGCTATTTGTTTTCAGATAACTGCATTTCTCCGCCTGTCCTATAAATAATACACTGGTAGATAGAGGGTTTAATAATAAGAGAATTGTGAGACATTTTATAATAATTGTATTTATAATTTTGAACATTTTAGAAAATTTGTAACAAACAAATTTATAATAAGAAGATATATTATATTTTCTTACAACTTTGTTAAAAACTAGTTGACTAGAGACTATATATTTTACAGTAATTTTAATATTTGCTGAAGTGTAAGGTTTAAATTTCGCTATGTACTTGTGGATGTCATACAAAAAATAAAATAAAAATATATGTTATGTAAAGAAAAACTACAAGGCTTCAATCAACACACAATATATTACAGTATCCGTTGTTAAAAATATATACGTTTTCACTCTCTTGTTGTTATAAAATATTAAATACCAAACTTCTATCTGTCTAAAACAGTTATACACGTATTGAGTCCAGTCTCCAAAATATTAACACATTATTTTACGTGTATAGATTTAACAGCTGTTATAAAATGTCTCCAGTCCTTTGGCTTGCTATTAATATCTTTCTAGAATAAAAGATAAGGTCAGTCTTTATCATAAAAATTGTCATTTTAATAAATATTTTAGCTTTGCCTCGTGAAGATTTCTTTTTTAAAAAGTCGAAGTAGCTTAGAGTTTAAACTAATCATAAAATCATCATTAGGTTTTTTAGTCAAATGTCCAACAAAGACAGAGTGAATTGAATCAATTTTATTTGTTATATAAAAAAAACTATTTTAAATGAAATATTTAAAATATAAAATAACGAACTAATCTCATCTGCTTGTTTTAATCAAACTCAGTCTATAACTAGGGTAAGATTAACATAATAATTCAATGGAATATTGTTCCCCATTAAAAGGGGCGAATTTAAGTGGTGTGCCACTTATGTAAAGTTATACATCAAACGCACCTCAGCAAACTTAGTGTAGCAAAGACTAGACATAAATATATATGAAAGAAATAACAAACACGTCATAGTCTTTTTTTTGTTTTAAATATAAATTTGAAACAAATTTTTTCTTTGAAAAAAAATGTTGCTAGATATAATTTTAGTAAACATAATATGCAACATTTTAGCAAATAATGTCAATAACACTATCTCTCATTGACTTATAAATTACAACTTAAACAAAATTGACAAAAATATATTAACTTCTCTTTAATCTTATCGCCTAAGTTATCTCTCGTACAAAATCACATTAGATAGATCAGGTTCGATGCTTTTTGGTGCGGTGCCGATAGGGATTTTAATGCACGCCAGATATGACACTATTAATGTCTTTTAATTAAAATATGTTCTATGTCTTTTATTGTTGTTTGTGCTTTACTGCATGATTTAGCAAATAACCAATCAAATATTTAAAGTTGTTTATACACACAAAACAGGCTAACTTGTAAGATATTATTTTTTTAAAATAAATTACCCTTCCTTTTGGGCTGAGGGCCCGAACTGTCATTTGAATGATATGAGCTATACAAACATTAGTATAGATTTGGACACTGGGTAAATGAAAGGTTCATAAAAACTTGATTGGTCAATTAAAAATACCATTCAACATTATACTCCAAATTTGCATTACAGTAAGTAAGCGTGAAAATAAATCATTTTTTCATAAACTTCTAAAGTTTTAATCTCCATTTTATTGTACACGATCATGACAAATATTTACACATTTCTATATTTACAAACCAGTTTGAAATCTTCAATGGTTTTGATCAGCAAATCTTTCAAGACATACAAGATACCCAGAAACAAATCTACCATGGCACTAACATAAAATTTACAGCAAAGAGAAAGACTCCCAACCCAATCAAAGCCGTAACAAAAGGAAAATTAATGTGAGAATACAACAAAAGTAATTTCAATGTGAGACTACAACAAAAGTAATTTCAATATGAGGCTACAACAAAAGTAATTTAAATGTGAGGCTACAACAAAAGTAATTTCAATGTGAGACTACAACAAAAGTAATTTCAATATGAGGCTACAACAAAAGTAATTGCAATGTGAGGCTACAACAAAAGTAATTTCAATGTGAGGCTACAACAAAAGTAATTTCAATGTGAGGCTACAACAAAAGTAATTTCAATGTGAGGCTACAACAAAAGTAATTTCAATGTGAGGCTACAACAAAAGTAATTTCAATGTGAGGCTACAACAAAAGTAATTTAAATGTGAGGCTACAACAAAAGTAATTTCAATGCGAGGCTACAAGAAAGTAATTTCAATGTGAGTCTACAACAAAAGTAATTTCAAGTTGAGGCTACAACAAAAGTAATTTCAATGTGAGACTACAACAAAAGTAATTTCAATGTGCGACTACAACAAAAGTAATTTCAATGTGACACTACAACAAAAGTAATTTCAATGTGAGACTACAACAAAAGTAATTTAAGAGAACAGATGTAAAAACATGTTGATACACCCTGCCCAAAAACTAATGTCGACTAAGAATTGTAAACTACTAACAATCTATTAACACATTAGACTTAAGTCTCTAACAACTGGCGATGTGTAGATGTTATCCAGATAGTGTTTAATTTGCACAATCGCAGTTTCATTTTCATTGAACTAGCTAAATAAGTTAAAGTATATTTAGTAATTTTGAAGTGTTTAATTTGACTTATATTGCTGCAAATTCAATTAAATTAACAGACCGTTAGAGATAAATTGTTTAAAGTTCCTAACTGAGCAAAACAGTAAAATTAAATGAAGTATTTTGGTTGTTTAATGCAATGTGTTTCAAATACCTTCAATGTTTACTATATTTGGAAAAGAAGTATTCAATATACTACGTGGCCAGTGTTATGGTAAAAATAAACATAAAGTTTTTAATGTTGCTATTATGATTTTTAAGATGACGTTAGAAGAGACTAAAGTTGAGATTTTTTAATAAATTAATTTTTCACCTGGGCTTTCAATTTTTGGAAAGCAATAAGGTGAGATGGCAAACTTTAGAGCACTCAGCTTTGTTTGACATATTTAAAGCTATGACGTCAATTTACCACCATTAATTGATTACTATCTTAAGGTTTGTTCTTACAGAAAATGTGAGTTGACTTTCACTTAGAGAGTTCAATGTGTTTTATTATTCAGTATCAATATACGAAATTGTTATTCTGATGTCTGTTTGTACTAAATCTCTTGTACTGAACGTTGTTTGTGAACGTGAATTAATTACAATGAAAACTAAAAGATCCAAATAAACTTAAGGAGTTACATTTAGACTTTTCTAAGGGGATTAAATCGTATGAGACCAGTGGCCATGAAGTTCGCATTTTTGTTACACTTTTCGAAGATGGATATCGTTGACAATTAAATTAACAACTGAAGAAATTTCTAGAAACCTGTGGTAGTAGTAAATTTTCTGAATCAGAAAAATATCTGTTTTTTATATGAACATTTTTATTTTTTTATATATTAAAGTATAGTACTTAATTTATAATGTTAAGATTTGATTATACAGAACATATATAGACTTAATTTACATCGTTTTTTTTTATCTTATGGATTGAACATTTTGCTTAAATATTTCACATTCCCTTTTGTGGTTGAGCTCTAAACTCCTAGGACCCGCTCAATTTATCCATTGCAAGCCTCATCAAGGGAGTATCACCTTAAAGATATTTCCCCACGTGTATTAGGCTTTCTGTATACAAATACCCGGAAGCGCAGGTTGTAAAGATGTAAATTTCAATTTACTAAACAACAACCACAGTCCGAAACGTTACAAGGTATCTCAATTATATGGTTATTTTAAAATGTCTACATTCTTCATTCTCGTCTTATTAAGAACCTTCCTAAAATACTTGTATTACTAATCTCTTTATTACAAAAATATCATGTTAGATTTGAAATATATACATGTTTCATATCATACTTTTATAATAGGTATCGAAATTTCTCTTTTTTTAAAAAAAAATATATATAAGATTAGTATTTAAAATGAAGTCATTTGGGTAACACATGTAAGGTTATTTGTAAATTGTGTACTTTCATTTACTGTTTAAATCATTCCTACATTTAATAATTATATCACAAGCCAGTAAAATGTGCTTGTTCGTTGTTTTGTTGTTGTTGTTCGTCCGCCGTAGGTGACGATGACCACTCTCGTCATATTTTTGTTTGACCTGTACTAAGCCGCCAAGTTTGTCCTCTGCTGGCTTATTAACACTATTTTAGCTTGAAATTGGCTTCCGCAAGTTGGATAGGAGATTGATGGGAACCATTCAATAGGGTTTTGTTTACGGTCCTTCCTGGCTTGACTCTTTGTCTTTGCATCATGTTGTCTAGATGCCTCAAAGACAGCAGCGCAGTTCCGTATCATAGAGCGCCAGTGGGCTCGGTTACTGTCTTCTGCTTCCCATGATTCATGTCTAGTGTCAAAGGTCTTTAGAGCAGTTTAAAGTGCATCCTTGTATCGCTTCCTTGGACCTCCGCGTGCTCTATGATCTGCAGTCAGTTCACCATAGATGAGCCTCTTGGGGAGGCGATGGTTGGGAATGCGCACTACTTGACCCCCCCCCCAGCTTAGTTGGCTCTGCATGAGGCTAGTGTCGATGCTGGGTAGTCCTGATCTGGCTAATATTTTGGTGTCTTGAACTTTTTACTACCATTTTATTTTGTGAATTTTTATTAGGCTTTTGGTGAGGAAGGGGCTCAGCAACCTCGCATGGCGTTGGTATACAGTCCAAGTTTCACATGCATAAAGCTAGGTGGGAAGCACTACAAATCTGTATACTTTTAGTTTTGTTTGGATGCTTATTCCACTTCTGATCCAGACACTGTCATGCAATCTGCCAAATGATGTGCTGGTTTTGGAGATTCTCGCGTTCACCTCTTCATCATTATCTGCCTTCTCAGACAGTGTGAGGCCAAGGTAATTAAAGTGACTCACTGTGTTGATTTTGTTGCCATTGATGATTATTTTAGGCTCAGTATTGGATTTGCCTGGGGCTGGCTGGTATAAGACTTCTGTCTTCTGTGTGCTGATGGTGAGTCCAAAGCTAGACCATGCACTGGAAAGTTTATCAACGCTTAGTTGCATTTGTGCTTAGTTGCATTTGTGCTTCAGAGCCCGAGTTAAGGGAACAGTAATCAGGAAAAAAAAGGTCCAGGATGCTGTCTGATTTTACCTTTGTTTTTTCAACACGGTTGAACAAACGACCATCAGTGCAATACCTTATGTCAATTCCTTCATTGCTGTCCCTGAAGGCCTCTGTAAGCATAGATGAGAATATGAGGCTGAACAATGTTGGGGCCAGAACACAGCCTTGCTTAACGCCATTTGTGACAGGGAATGGTTCAGAGACCTCTCCGTTGTCCTGGACTCGAGCCTGCATACTAACATTGAATTGCCTTACAATGGCTATATACTTATTTGGACACCCAAACTTGGCCATAATCCTCCATAGACCCTCTCTGCAGACTGTGTCGAAGGTTTTTGTCTTGTCTATATAAATGGAAAATGGGTCCATAGTCTGCTCTTGACACTTTTCCTGCAACTGCCTTGCTGCAAAAATCATTTCGATGGTCCCACGTTCTTTCCTGAAACCACGTTGGCTTTCTGGTACTAGATTCTGATCCATATATGTCTTAAGGTGATTTAGGAGGATTCTGGCAAGTATTGTTACTGCAATTGCTAAAATGTGCTTGTTAATATTGGATTAAAGGTTATCGGGGGTAAGATAAGCCTAAAATCTTTATTGAAAATGTATCCTTTATCACAAGGATCGAGTTCAAGTGACTTGTCAATTGGATAACAAAATTATTAAATCATTTACGTAATATGGAAGATCAGCTAGATAACATATATATTATAGTAAATATAGAAAATGCATAGTTCACAATATTTCATATACTTGATATTTTGAAATCTATTTTGTCATTCACATGTTATAATGATGTACAATCTTTTCAGTTACATTCAAAATGATAATTAAGTAGCATTCATAATTAATACTTAGTCTCATAAATTTTATTATATAATATAATTACATTTTAAAAATTATAAGCAATCTTGAAAGCTATGTTTGCTCTAGAAAATTTTTCATGGTAATTACACCAGGACGGTGCTTTATGGTGCGGAGCTGGTCGGAAATACTATTTTTATGCACATTCGATATGATAACACAATGTGGTTGTTTTTTTAAATACAAATTCTTTTTCTTTTAGAAATGTGTATTTATATATGCTTATTTAAAATAAATTAAATTCCTAAAAATTTTTAAACCAATAATATTTTTTTATTTAGTTTGTTATTAAAAAAACTCAACCGTCAAGATTAAAATCTAAACGAAAACATCATTGGCAAAACTAAATTTAATATCAAATAAATTGTTTGTATTGAGTAAAAGTAAACCACTTGTATAATAATCCCAAGGTATACTATAAGAACTATGACAACATATTTTTGCAAATAGAACTATAATTAACTTTAAACTCACATCCATACTCACGATATGTAATTTAACATTTTATATCAATTTGATCTGTAATTTAAAAGAAAATGTTTTTCCTATATGACTAGTTTTGGAATAGGGAGGAGCCGCACGGCTTGTGAAAATTAATTTCAATCTACTTCAAATAACACAACATTCTAACAATGATAAAAATAAAAAACAAATAAATTATCGCCTGGAGTGTAAAGCATTAAAGGTTTGCATCTTTGAAGTCAAATACTTGTTTGCTGTCACACAATTCTTGTAGATGGTTAACATTGCCTCATAACGACCCTGGATGAACAATTATAATATTAATTTAAACCGAAAGCCTTTTGTGACTTGCTTCTGAACATACATATTCTGCAAAGTATCAAACGTCTTTCACGCGGATTTGTTTTTGTTTTTGTTGTTTTTTTTGTCTTGAAATAAATCAAACACTTACATACTTAAAGCCAAGTGTTGCCTTTATAATACAAATCATCTAAATGAATTATATTAAAACCTACATTTATATACAAAATACCTTAAGTGCTTAAATTACACCCAATTGTTGCCTGTATAATACAAAGCATGTAAATTTATTACATTTTAACCTACATTTATGCACTAAATACCTTACATGCTTACACCGAAGTGTTGCCTATATAACAACCTACATTTATACACTAAATACTTGACTTTTTACATCCAATCTCTGCTGTAATCCATCAGTTTTTTATTATAAAAACGTAACTAACAAAATAAATTACTTTTTTTTTCCGGATCAACACTGCAATCGTATTTTTTGACGGATCTATCATCGTCCTGTTAATTGGAAATTGAAAACTTTAAAGATTTCACGAAACAATAAGTAAAATTGACATTTTAAAATATGTTTGTCAGCTTCTTAAATGGTTTATTGTAAAACTCTTAACTAAAATATTTTTTTTTCCACTGCAAAATAAGCAATTACTTTTTAAAAAATGAGCGTCTGTTGTTTTTGTTTTAAAAATAAAACTGGTATGTACTCAACTGTCATATAAATAATGCTCTTACAATATCACAATTAATATAATTAATATATATTTATTTCATGCCTTGCAATAGTCTTTAAAGTGTCAGTTAAAATATTTCTCTTACTTAAATAATTCATGTGTATGTGAGGAAAGGGTTCGTTTTGATCAGACATTACCATTATTTTTTAACAAGTAGATTATATATAATTATAATATTGTACTGAATGTAAATTTTGATAGTTATATCACAGTACTAAGTGTACATTTTGATAGCTGTCATAGATATACTAAATAATTAAATTCCAAATTTTATATTCATTATAAGAAAAAAAAATAAATTTAACTAAAAACTAAAGAGTACCCCCTCCCCCGAACACTATGTAGGATTACCTGCCTCTTTGATTCGCCACAGCTTTAGTAATGCGGTCAGCTTGTTGGTACGTAGCTATGAGAGGACTAAACACAAACCATAGATAAGCGTAGGACGCAATAATCTTCTGCATAGAAGGAGCGTCTATAAACAGATAAGATAAGATAAGAGAGAAGAGCTGCCGAGATACAAGTCTTAGTAAGTGCAGCTCGCTAGTACGTAGCTATAAGATAAGAGCTGCGGAGATACAAGTAAGGTCAGCTGGCTGGTACGTAGCTATGAGAGAAGAGCTTCAGAGATACAAGTAAGGTCAGCTTGTTGGTACGTAGCTATGAGAGAAGAGCTGCTCAGGTACAAGTAAGGTCAGCTGGCTGGTACGTAGCTATGAGAGAAGAGCTGCTGAGATACAAGTAAGGTCAGCTCGCGGGTATGTAGCTATGAGAGAAGAGCAGCTGAGATAGAAGTAAGGCCAGCTTGTTGGTACGTAGCTATGAGAGGAGAGCTTCTGATATACAAGTAAGGCCAGCTTGTTGGTACGTTGCTATGAGAGAAGAGCTTCTGAGATAGAAGTAAGGCCAGCTTGTTGGTACGTAGCTTTGAGAGAAGAGCTGCTAAGATACAAGTAATGTCAACGTTCAGCAGAAACAACGTGGTTGAAGTTGGATCTTGCTGTTTAAATATCATAAAGAATAGTACTGCTAAAAAGATTTCAAATTTAATACAGTGTGTCAGATGTTTAACACAAAAATAGTTCGTAAACTTCTCTGCCAGTGCATTCTTTTGACCATACAGCCAGAAATGTTACAAATTTCGCTTTCAGAGCCCACACTCTGTTCGGAACATGGCCACGTGAAAGCTACATACATCGGTGTTAGAGTAAGTTTGTAAATTCATCCACACCATTATTACATAAATCACGAAACAGTCACGTTTGCATTGAATGTTCAGGTTCCAAATGTTTCACAAGCAGAGTTTGAGCATGCATCATGCAGTGGTTAACTTTAATTTCGGGATTTCTCTCTCTTGTGAAGGCTACAAAACATTTACATGACATAACATAGCTGGAGCTCCGTCAACAGACACATCAATATAGTCTTCCCGAAATTAATCTTATCAAAGTATCCATTAATGTTATTGAATACATCAATTCCTTGACAAGAGGAGCACAAAATATTTAATTGAAAACCTTTGTATTAAAAAATAAATACTACTCAATGTGCACATGTAGTGAAATAGTATACACTAACAAATTAGCTGGATATTAAAAGGCACTTTAGCAAAGTTTTTTAGGCATCGATTGTAAGTGTCACAGAGAGGATATTTGAAAGAGTTATGTCATGTGGATTAAGGCTATTGTCATTCATGTCAATATATATGAAAGTGGAAAAGAGTTTGCTGTTTTGTATATTACGTAGATATGACATGTACATAATTATTTAATTTAAAATTGCGTTTTCTGGAAGGAACCGGTTCAATAGTTGGCTTATGTTCCAAGTACACGTACACATGACTGATTGTGAATGTATCTTGCGGACTTTGTATGTCCCCAATAAGTCTCCATTACCCCCAAGAATTCCCAAATGTACCCTTGTTTGCCGACCCTTGATTTAATCTATCGTTGTTCTTTTCAGGAGAAAAGTTTCTTTATTTTTAAACCCATTAATATATATATATATATATATATATATATATATATATATATATATATATATATATATATATATATATATATATATAAGATAAATTCATAACTTCAGTAACAAGAAGATTTTTGTAAATTTTAATATACATTATACCACTCATTGTGCGAATAAATTAACTTACATGTGTCAAATAATGTTAGCTCATGGAAACCCATTTGCAGTGTTCATAAATTGTATTAAATATTTAAGGCACATTGATAAACTAAGAGGTGTGCTACAGACAGCAAAAGATTTAGTAAAATTGTAGTGCAGTGATCAGACCATTAAAAATTGCATCATTAAATAATAAAGTGTGTAACAATTTTTTTTTAATCAATGATGAGAAAATGTATTATTCCTTTTACTGTTTTTAATGCGTACTTCCACTTATGTGGATTTTTGTGTCACGTTGGTTTACATCACTACCTTAACCGAAAGCCATTAAAAGCTAGTTCTCTCAGTGGTAAAATATGATATTAGCTTATATCACACTCACAGTTGACAAGTTTCCTTGACAGGAGAGATGAGTTATGTTATATATTTTTATAATAAACACCCTCAATTATCACTGACTGACTCACTCACTCCATGACGCTAAGGGACATCAATCTGCTTTTTATTAAAATTGAAAATATAGACTTAAACTTCATAATCAGTACAACAGTTTATAGCAGTTTAAAAAATCGTGTGGTGATTAGAACTGTAAAAAGATATTATATGTCGTCATTGTTTTAGTACTTATTTTAATTTTGGAAAAGGGAAAGATGTAAAAAGAGGATTTGAGGATTGTTAATTTTAAAATATGTGTAAATTTGAGGAATATTTCATATTTATTATACAAGGATAAGTTACTTGGGCTTTTGACCAAAAACAAAGTGGGGGCTGTAAGTGCCCAACAACCCCTATTATAAAATAATTTGTGTACATTTCAGGAAGTTTAATATTAGGTATTTATCATAAAAAAGGATAAAATAGTTGGGCTTTTGAAAATCATGGGCGCCGTAGGTGCCCTAAAAAGGTGGGCGCCGCAGGCGCCATGGCGCCCCAGCACAACCTAGTTATCAAGATAAAACAAATCTTATAAGTTGTTAAAAATAGAAAATAATCAACATTTAACATATAAACTAAACTAAGATTTGAATTAACTATTGATTGGGGTTAACTCCATTGTTACGTAACATTTGTCAACTTTCTTTGTATTAACAACGTTGTTATAGAATGTATAGGGTCCACTTTCCTTGTTACTAATAACGTTGTTATAGAATGTATAGTGTCAACTTTCCTTGTTATTAACAACGTTGTTATAAAATGTAGTGTCAACTTTCCTTGTTACTAACAAAGTTGTTATAGAATGTATAGTGTCCCACTAACCTTGTTACTTACAAAGTTGTTATAGAATGTATAGTGTCCACTAACCATGTTACTTACAAAGTTGTTATAGAATGTATAGTGTCCACTAACCTTGTTACTTACAAAGTTGTTATAGAATGTATAGTTTCCTTTTTCCTTGTTATTAACAAAGTTTTTATAGAATATTTTGTGTCCACTTTCCTTGTTATTAACAAGGTTTTTCTTTAAATTCGTACAGTTTTCACACTTTGTTATTAATATCTTTCCAGAAAAAAAAGATCTTAGTCTGTATCAACGTACAATTGATAAGATTGAAATAAATAATTTAGTATGGTCTCGCGCAGCTGTTTGAAAAAAAAGTCGAAGTAGCTTAGTGTTTAAACTAAGCATACAATCATCATTGAGATTTTAGTCCTCCGTGCACTAATGTCAGAGTGAGCTGAATCAATTTTATTTCTCATAGTAAATCAGTAAATTTCATGAAACATTTAAAACATAAAATAATGAACTAATTTTATCAGTTTGCTTTAATATAACTCGGTCTATAACGGGAGTAAGAAAATATGCAATTCTTAGGCATATTATCCCCCATTAAAGGGGCGAGGTTAAGTGGCATGCCACTAACAAATCCAAGAAGTGTAAAAAGAAGTGAAATGTGTAACATATAGACATCAATATATATAATAGTAAAAACAAAAAAAATCATAGCTTTCAATATTTAAAATACACATGATTTTAAAATGAATCAGGTCTTTTAAAAATGGTGCTAATTATAGTTTTATTATAAATAATATGCATAATTTTAGCAAAATAGAGTTCATAACATTATATCCCATAGACTTATAAAATACAAGTTAATTGAAAGTGGAAAAAAAAACCTGTTGTGTAACCATGCAGCCTTTGTTTTTATTTTTTTAAAACTATATTAAATAGAAAAGGACCGGTGCTTTTTGGTGCGGCGCTTAAATTGATTTTAATGCACGCTAGATATGACATCATCAATCTCTTTTATCGAGTATATTATGTCTCTCGCTTAGTTAATTATTCTCAATTGTATTGTTGTGCAATTATCTCTGCCTCTCTTCATTTTTGAAAAAAAAATTATTACTTTTTTTTTCTTCGTGTTTTTGTTAGTTTGGTTACTTTTTCTTATGGATTTAAGTGACAATGTCATTGCTCTCTTCTTTGAACCAAGTTCTCTCGCGTTGTTCTGATTTATTCGTGCTGCTGTTTGTGCCCGTCCTTTGAACCACGTTCACTCGCGTTGTTCTGATTTATTCGTTCTGCTGTTTGTGCCCGTTCTATGAACCACGTTCAGTTGCGTTGTTCTGATTTATTCGTGTTGCTATGTGTGCCCGTTCTTTGAACCACGTTCACTCGAGTTGTCCAGATTTATGCGTGCTGCTGTTTGTGCCCGCTCATTTCCCCCTTCGTTTGCATAATCTATGAGCAATTCTGCCGCGTATGCACATCTATGTCACATCTAGCTGTTTTTATTAAAGGACACTGCGCTTTCATATAGAACGTGCAATGAAACTATTCTTTCTGTCAGCGTCGCACCACAAAACACCAGTGCTGACGTATTTAATAAATAATATTTAATTGAAAAACTTGGATGAGAAGAATAATGGTGGCATCTTTAATTTAAACATTATTAAATTATAATTTACGCATCTATGACACTTAGGTCTAAAAATGCGTGCTACTTAAATGTTTTCTTACACGAAGATTATAAGAGTTTATAGAAATATACAATTTGAGGAACAAACACATTTTTATATCCTATTTATTTCAAAAGTTAAAAAAAACTATTTAATTTATATAATAACGTTCAAAAATATGCACATCTACATTTTTTTGAGGCGACCTCTTCCTTTGGGGTTAGCTTGACTTATTTTATCCTAGTGGCACGCCACTTAAACTCGATCCCTATAATTAGGGATACAATGTCAATGAAAAAGTAGCATTCTCCTACCCCGATATATCTTTTTTAATTATAAAACCTGATTTCATGGTTCATGGTATAGTAATGTACAGTGCTTATTGGAAGTAGTAGCTTTAAGTAGAATTAAAATTGTCTATGATTTCAGATGAAATCCATGAACCTATCAACTGCACATGATTTTGTGGGACATCACAGCTCATTTCTCTTTGCAACTATTCGTTTTCATATACCGTAGATAAATATTATAATTATATGATAGTATCATGTATATGATCGAAGTTGTGAAACTTTTAATGTTTATTGATATTCATTCAAATTTGTATTGATGTTTCGCAGCCTTGTAAATGACAGGAAGTTGTGATGAGCGCCCAACGCTTTTATTCGCAGTGGATAGAGAATCCAGTGTTAGTGTAACTTCTAATACTCAACGTAATAATCATATTTGATGTAACCGAAAAGAAAACTATATTTATTATCTTTTAGACTTGCCTGTCTGATTAAGTTTTTCTTTTAAAAAAAAGAAAGAAAAAAGAGAAAAGAAAAGATAAAAAAAAGAAAAGAAAGTCAAGGAAAAAAAAACAACAAACAAAAAAACAAAAAACAAAAAAAAAGTGATAAATAAAAAAAAGATTGAATACTCTAATTTTTAACGTTTAGCGTCATGCTAAATTTTACAGTTTTTAAATGTTAAGAATCGTATTTTTTTAGAATGCAACTAACAAAAAACTAATTTGGAAAACTAACATCTCTTTTTAAAATATGTTTATATTCAGCTACTAAGTGCAGTTTAGAAATAAAATTAAATACGTGTTATATAATAAACAATATAATAGCCCTAGTCACAGGTTGGTTTCCGTAACTCTATGACGTCATGTTGTGAGCTTATATGTAAGTATATATATACTAGTTTGTGCTGCGGCGCCGTGGCGCCTGTGACGCCACCCTTTTTAAGGGCGCCTACGGCGCCCACCTTTTTCAAAAGCCAAACTAACTTGTCCTTGTATGATAAATACGTAATATTAAACTTTCTTAAATGTACACAAAGTATTTTATGATAGTTTTTTTTTATTTTATTTTATTTTTGTATGTCAAAAGCCCATGTACGTTACCCTTCTTTGATAAATACGAAATATTTCTGAAATGTACACAAAGTATGTATATAATATAGGTTGTGCTGCGGCGACTACTTTTATTTAGGGCGCCTACGGCACCCAATTTTTTCAAAAGCCCAACAAACTTGTCCTTGTATGATAGATACGTAATATTAAACTACCTTAAATATACACAAAGTAATTTAAAATAGAGGTTGTAGGGCGCCTAAGGCGCCCACTTTTTTTGTTGTCAAAAGCCCAAAGTAACTTACCCTTATATGATAAATACGAAATATTCCTGAAAATTAAACAAAGTATTTATATAATAATTTTTACAGTGCTAATCACCACACGATTTTTTAACTAATTTTAGAAAGCAGCGTACCAAATTACTGCACCAAAAAATATCTATTTGAGTCAATCAGCACTGCTTACAACACACATTTTTTTAAAAAGCAGAGTGATGTCCCTTAGCGTTAGGCCACATAATTGAGCGTAAATATATATATGACAAGGTGCGCATCAGGAGGTGTGCAAAATAATTATAAATTAAAACATTCTGGTCTTAAAAAATAAATTATGACGTAATTGTTTTAGCTTATATTTTAATTTTGGAAAAGTGAGCGATGTAAAAAGAGGATATTAGGATTTATAATTATAAAATACTTTGTGTACATTTCAGGAAGTTTAATATTTCGTATTTTTCAAACAAGGATAAGTTACTTGAGCTTTTGACAAACAATAAAAAAAATGTAAAAAAACAAGTTTTTCATTATAAATGTTTATGTAATAGACGTAACTAAAAGAATGTTCTTTATAATACGCAGCGCAAGACCATCCAAAAATACAAAATGGCAGTTGTGTCGTAAAACATGTTTAACATAATGCCCACCGATCAGTAATATGTTTATAAAAAGTGTTGTCAATAAAATACGCACCTTATTGCGCGACAAAAAGGTTGTTCAAGATAATACGCACCGCGACACTCCATCTCAAAAAATAACATGATACATAGGAATAAATAAAATAATCTAAAAATTCAATAATTTAATTACAGTACTTGCTATCGATCTGAAATTTTGATACATAGTTTATATCATCGCCACAAAACTGCCTGCAAAATTTCAGCTCGCTAGCTTACGAGAAAGTGGGTTAAAAATCGATCCAAAGTTTTGGCTACCGACAATGAAGCAATCAATCAAGGGTCAAACAAACTGACACCACGAGTTCATATAAACTATTTAAAAAAGAAAGTGGGCGCCATAGGTTCCCTATAACACTTAGTTATATATAAACGCCTTCTTGTTAATCTCCATACCAAAATGTTTATTATTTTAAGACTTAAATTTCAATAATTATTATTCTATATAGCTCATATAAGGAAAAAGTACATTTTGGGCCGCCGGCCCCCACCTTGTAGAACATTGATAAATAAAACTGAACAATACAAATCGCAAAACAAAATGAAATAAATAATTTTTAAAATTAATACAATTCTAAAATATGTGAATAATTATTAACTAATACATTTTAACTTACATGTTTAAATATTAAATTTTAAATTAAAATTAAAATTGTGTAATTAAGCAGTTGTTATTATTTGATAATTAAATTAAAGAATATAACAAAGAACTAGATCCCAATGTAAAAATGAAAGTATAAAACTTCACCGTATGTTTTATTTGGTAATTTTAAAGTTTTTTCTCTTCAAATCTATAAAGATTTCTTATGATAATATCTCTGATCGTTTATATACATATGTAATAGATCAATTTTTTAAAAAAAGTTTAAAAATGTCCCTGCTAGACAGTTACATACTATTTCAATCAATTGTATGCTATATTATGGAATACTTTAATTTTGATATACTTTAATTTTCATAAATACTCTGGACAAGACATATAAGCACCATGAATTTATAAGACATTTGTAGAGTTAAAAAAACAACGTTTATTGATAATGATGTTTCACAGAGACAAGGAAAATGGAGAACATAAAAAAGTATCTGAACAAAAATATATATGTATATTTTAATATAAAACCCATTTTTCAGCTACACAAAATTGTTAATTTTCTTTTAGGGTATATTAAAACCATAACATGTTTGAAACGTAAAAAACGTCAAAAAATTGTAAAGATGAAAATAGTTTACACATTTTTTCATGTAATAATGTAAATGTTTATCTTTGAAAAGTCTAAATAACTTTAAAAATAATTCTTTTTAAAATTAAGGTATGATAAACTTTGCATACATTAATTCTTTTAAATGAACATAAAAGTAACCACACATTTTAATCATGAAACAATTTAAATTTTGAAATATGAATATGTTAAGACCAATAACATGTAATAATTTGTTTGTACGTCTTCGAACATTTTGAACTCATAGCGACGTAAATAAAGAAATTCATGAGGCGTTGAATTGTACAGCTAACTGGGTGAATGATCTTATGAATACAATCTCAGTTGGCCCTATATATTCATCTTTAATAGTTTCATAAAAGTGAATGCAGGAATTTGGAATTAAAATTGAAAACGCCATGCAACAACAAATAACTAAACATATTTTAATAGATCTCATTTCTTTTACTCGCTTTGTTCGAGATAGTGAAATATCTCCAATATTTTTCGTGGACTTTTTAAGTTGCCTGATTGATGCAAATGTGCAAACAATTATAATAATCATAACAGCAGAAAGTAAACAAGAAGGTAAAACATTATCTTCAAAAATGCTCAACCACCAGTCATTGTCAATGTGTTCTCGTCTCGTAAACAATCTCATCACAGTGATATTGTATCTTAGATCAACACCCCACTCCCAGTAATATAATGACCAAGAAGGAATATAACATATGGATATAAATATGTACACAAAAAGTACAGCAAATTTAATTATATTAGCAGTTAAGATTCTTGAAGTATAAAATGGAAAACATACCGCCACCATTCGTTCCATTGATATGACAGTTACAAGCCAAACACTAATATTCATTGTACATGTACTTAGGTGAGCAAAAATAGTCATATAGACGGAACTAAGGTTGTAACCCAAAGTAAAGTCAAACTTGAGTATAATTCTTATAAATCTATAGAAAGACTCACTGCATGAAAAAGTTAGATCTGACACAGAGAGAGCCAAGAGTAAAATATTTGTTGTCATCCATTCCATGTTGAGATAAAACAAGAATATTTAAAATATTGGTGACAATGCCTATGAGACCCGTAATCCAACTGATTATAAAGGTAGAAATAAAGTCAGCTATCACTGCAATATTATACAAAATGTCATCGTAAGTGTTGGAAAGATTGATTAAACTTGTGGTGTTTATTTTGTTGAGGCAACACTTTCTTATTACTGAACATATAAAAAAGTAATTCGATCATGAAGAAATTAATGAAAATTTGGCATTACAATTTGTTTTTGTAATTTTTAATATATTTTTTATATTTAAAAAAAAATTAATGTAAATATTTAAATGCCTATAACACTGATGAATCCAATTCGTTCATGTGTTGTACATTTAAAATAACAATAATAATAATATGTATAAACATACCATAAATAAATTCATTCTGTTGGTGTTATAAGTGTATAATAAAATTATGTGGAGAATGTCTTCACGTTATAGCAGCAAAAGTCTGAATAGCCAAGTTTGAACAAAAAATTATAATCCATAGTGATGATTGACTATGATAAAAGTACAAAATAAGATAACTTTTAGAATAATAAATTTTTAATAGGGCTGTTGAAGTAAACTAGTAATTAATCGATTAATCGTTCAAAATTTTAATGGATGAAAATTATTTTGATTGATTAAAATTCGATTAAAATTTATGAAAACATTTCATACATTTTTTTCAATTTATTAATAAATAATTAATTTTTAATAATATTTTTTTTCTACTTCTTATTTTCACCGCGTATTATAATACAAATTTAGTCAAAATATTCTTCTTCTTCAATATCTATAAGACAGGCAGGGGTAATAACTAAAAATAAAAAAACCAAAATTGTCAATTACCCGCTTTTCTTATGTCCCTTGAGGTGTTCAGTCATGACTAAATATGCGTTAAAATTAATCGAAATTAATCGATTAATGGATACTTTTTCCCCCAGATTTATTGAACAACCATTTTTAGTTAGTACCGGCCCTAATATTTAATAGACCAAAGGCTAGTTTTACTTGTACAGACCTGACTCAAGCCACTTGATGAAGTGTGTCATTCCGTTGTGCAAAATTGAAATGCAAAGTTAAAATTGCGTTTCTTTTAATATAAATATTTAAAAACAGCATTAGAAACTTTCAGGCATATGGCACAAACTGACAGAAGAAACTTAAAAGAAAGTAAAAATATAAAAAGTTATATTAGAAAGATTTTACCGTATTAAACATATTTGAAACATAGTTTATATCTCAAAATAATTGTTATAACAATTATGGAGTAAATCTAAACTTTATAAGCAAGCATTAAAATGAAGTATAAAATAGAAGTTTGATTTTTAATGTAAAGCACAATAAAATGGCCAGTATACAGTTATTTTTGTGTGTTAAAAAGCACTGATTTTGTTATGGAGCTCTGCGCCACCGGTTACGTTAAGTCAGCTCTGCCAGAGAAATACGAGTGCCTGTAATTTATTGGAGAGAAAGGATTGGAAACAAGTTATAAATTAAACAAAAATTTAAAGGTAATTTTGAAGTGTTTTGTAAGTATTTGACGAACTATGATATAAAGACTGCAATGAGATCTAATAGAATGAGTGTAGAGACGTAAACACAGTCCAAAGTGAGAGAAGATGAGTTGTTTCTTTTAAGTGATGTATTGTTAACATATACATGTTCTTACTGATTAGAAATTTTACAAGTTTAGTCATTCAGATAGGTAAAATATGCTTTATTTGCTTTCGACATCTTTATATTATCATAATCATACGGCTGTGGTTAACATCTTGTCAACCTGTTAAATCTATTTGGTCAAGGCAATACACTATGGTATAAACATAGGACATATTCCCCGCCCTAACTCCCGCCATATCTGTAGTGCGAGCAGGAAGTCAACAGGTTCGCGATAGTCTTAGGGGGCTATGCTGCAATATCAGGAGTTTGACTCTCTGTTGTGAATCACAACTTGTGATGTCATTTTTTTAAAGTATTAGTTATAATCACAATGCTATTTCGGACTCATGCCCATCGTATCTTACTGAACTTTTGTCGGTCTACTCACCCACTCGCCAGCTACGATCTTCTGCAGACACACGCGTTCTCTCTGTTCCTACGACACGCACCAAAACATTTGGTGAAAGGTCGTTCTCTTTTTTGTGCAACCAAACAATGGAATTCTCTACCATTACACATACGTAGTATTCAAACAACCAAGTCCTTCAAGACTGCACTAAAGACACATCTTTTCAACATTTATTTTCAAAATTAATGAAACAACATTTCTTGTAAATGATTAACGTAGCTTATGTATAATGTACTGTAATTTTTGTGTTTGTTATGATATGAAAGTTAATTTAATATTTATAGGTATGTTATTTCTTTCATGTAAAGCGCTGTGAGCCCAGTTCCTTACTGGGATCAGGGCCGGCTTTAGGTAATCGGAGGCCCTAGGCGAAGTGGATTTGGTGGCCCTAAAGGTAATAGAAAAATAAAAAATAAATACGGAAAGAATAAAATTACACAATTAATTAAAAACTACCTGTATTTATATCTAAATCAACAAATAACTAAAATTTATACAAACATTCGTGCAGATGTCATAAACCTTCAACAAAAATCAACTTTTCGTGTTTTGATGGCAGCAAATTCCGCAATAAATTGTGAATAATCCAGAGACTGGGCGATATCTCGTTCGATATATATCATTGCCAGACTGTTCAGGCGTTCTTGCGTCAAAGTCGTTCTCAATAGTTTTATTTTTTTTATTTTTAGTTTTATTAATTTCAACTTGGAAAAACGTCTTTAGCCCCGTTACAACAGTAATCAGAATTGTCAATGCTATACGAAGGGCTATAGCGACACTTAGAACAGCAGCATTCAAACGATGATCATAATTAAAACGTAAAAGCATCAAGAGAAGGCGAAACAGTATCTAGAACAACGTTGGAAAATATTTGCAATTCCCTGCATAAATCCTGCGGATCAATAACTGAACAAGATGCATCGGTGAGTGCAATATTTCAAATCCATGCACCATTTCATCAAATCGTTTTGGTCGAATTCTGCAAATTTTTTTAGTTGTGCAGAAAACCAAAAAGACCAAAATAACATTCCATTTGCTCAAAACGTGCAGTCAAAGACATAAATGCTTGATCTAACAAAACATTAAAAAATTCCACTCGATATTTTTTCTTTGAATCTGTCAATGATTCATCTATGCTTTCATAGTCAACTATTTTTGCACTTTCTGTCTCCTCAAGCTTGTGGCAGCTGGAAATATGATTTAATCTGGTTCCGTCTCTAATTCTTGAGCCAATTCTGTGGCCGAAATTTGAGCGGATACCAATCAATTTTCTTTGATTTTTTTATGAAATCGGTTGCACTTTTTATACATTCCAGTGCAATGTCAAATTGCATGTCTTTCGATTGCATCAATTTGCTGATCATATTCATTTGAAACAATAAATCATACCAGATGACTAAAGTTACCAGAAATTGAAATGTTTTAGTTGTTTTGCCAATCCAGTTGCTTCGGTCCTTGCTTTTGGATCGTTGGCATTTTCTGACACTTCCATCAATGCAATGTACACTGCTGCTGATTGATAACGAACAGATTTAACAGTATCGATCCTGCATTCCCAGCGTGTATCGGAAATAGGTTTTACTTTCAGATTTTTTACATGAGTTTTCAAGATCTTCCATCGCTGTGTTGAAGCACCAAACGAAACATAAATTTGATGCAAAACTCCAAAGAGTGTCGCTGCAACCACTGAAGATTTCGCCCATTCTCCAAGAATTAGATTGAAACTGTGACATCCAAGTAAAATGATTTCAGATTGAGTTAAAGTAGACTTTTTCGTACACCACGATTGCAGCCTTTCATATTCGCTCCATTATCACATCCTTGGCCTCTGCAGTTCTGGAAACATAAATTCAGATCTTCAAGCTTTTTCAAGCATGCTTCCTCAAGACCTAAACCAGTGCTGTCGTCGTACTTTTTTTTTCCATACGAGTCCTGTGCGAGGCCCCCACTAATCGGAGGCCCTAGGCGGCCGCCTAGTTTGCCTATGCCTAAAGCCGGCCCTGCTGGGATACAGCGCTATATAAATAATCAATGCATTATTATTATTATTATTATCTCATTTGAGATATAAAACTCTATAAGTTCATCTATTTGCATTATCTGTTTGGTTCTGTTACACAATATTTGCATATGAATTCTTCTGACAGCATTGATTAACCATTTATTAACTTAAATATGACGACATGCTTTTAATAAACTTTGTGCGTAAATGAATATATTTTAAATTAAAATAGACTTTGGTTAGTATCATTTTTAATATTAAAATTTTGTTTGGAAGTTGTTTGTTTTTTTTACATGAAATGTATATTTTAAATGTAAATGTAAATGTTAGCTTGATATTACATTTTTGTGTAATTTGAAGCAATTTGTTGAACTAGAAAAATAAGGAATAAACTGCAACGCTATATAATAAAAAGCAACAACAGCTGAGTGTGAGAATGGTTACGAGTGTATAATATAAAATATGTGAGTACAAATAATGAAATAAATTGTATTTGAACACTCTGTATATATAAACACCAGATGTTGGTAGTAAAATACCAGAAGAAAATCTCCACTATTTGAGAAAAATGATTTTTACACCAGTAATATGAACGACTGCACAATGATTCATGATAATAACTTTTGAGGAGGGATCACTTTTTTTTGGTTCAATATGAAGTGTTGAGAAAGTAAGACATATTTCTCATAGCCAGTTTTCTAACATGCATTAAAGAAACGATGACAAATCCTTTTTTTAATGTGCAAACAAGCCTGAGAGTTATATGCATAAGTATTAAAATATGTGTGAATTTATTTGTCTATGTAAACATGTTTTTTAGCACTTGTGTCCATCTGACGAAAGAAAAATAGACATTTTTAGGAGACTATTATTTGCGATCTAAATAATTGTATTATTTAATCAATAACAACATCGAAACATTAAAACTAAAAAAAATTAAGCTCTTCAACAGTTGCTTTTACTTTTGAGATATAGCTATTAGCAATAATAACAAAAATTACAGAAAAGGAAATTAAGTTGATTCGATAAATGGAATTTTACACAAAAATCACTGGCTATAGTAAGCCACTTATTAAATAAATAGATTCACTTTAGTCATTACGGCTGCTGGGTCTAACAAACTTAACTAGAAAGTCAAAGAAGAAATGAAAGTTAATGGAAATAATTTCTATCACGAAGCCTAAAAACTTGGTCACCTCTAAATTGATCGTTAAGAAAAAACAAACTAAGAACGTCGATGAAATAAAACGTTAAATTACTGTAATCATGCAACTGTGTTCAAATACGTTAAAACAAATAAACGTATTTATAATGTTACGAAGTGTAACGCGTTTTGTTTTTTGCTTCCATTTGTTTCTATTTTGACCGTGCATGTGTTGTTTTGTTTTACAAAATACGAAAGTTAAATATTTTTAAACAAACGGAACCTAATCAAACTTTAAAGACTGTTCAGAATTATAATTAACAGGGCTTGGAAAGTTCACATTTTTATTTAACTGTACATAGGAAAATAAGAATGCTATATACTACGGCCTGGGTAGTTTACATTTGAAGAGCTCAAGGGAAGAAATGGCCATGTCACATTTTTGTAGTTTTAAGCTATTTAAGTTTTACAGTTAAAGATTGAACAGATTTCTTATAAATTAACGAAATAGATTTGAATTTTTAATAGGGTCAGAGACATACTTTTTTTCATAAAACATTATTCAGAGCATTCTATTTTTGATCCCCTATCAGATACAGGGGATAACTAAAAAATTTTAAAAACATCACATAGCCGTTTTTTCCCTTGAGGTCTTCATTTGTTTCTTTTTTACCAGGGCCTGTGAATTTCAGGTTTCGGTTGACTTGGGCCTTGAATATTAAAATTTCTTTTTACTAGGCATGATAAATTCAGATTTATAGATACCAGGGCTTGAGAATTTCATATTTTTATTTACTAGGTCCTGGAAATATCATATTTCTATTTACAATGGCCAGGGAAGTTAAGATTTATATTTACCAGGCCCTGGAATGTCAAACCTAAAATACTAAATATAAAGAAAGATATATCAAACAAGTAATAATAAATAAGGGATTAAATTCTAAATTTTATATGCATCACAAATATAATCTAAAACAACACATAGTTTTTAAAAATTAAATACATACAAACTTTACGTGTTTTAAATGTAACAAACACATTCCTTACAATATCCGTCTGGAATTCGCTTTCTTGAACAAATCATCACAACTATTCAGCAGCTTTATGAGAAAATGAAAACAGAACAGAGATGTCTTCTCTAGTATAGAGTAAACAGATGAGTATCCTGAGGAAAATTGCTATAAAGAGTATTAGAATAACGAGAGCCTTTTCAAGGATTTTCTATTGGATCATTAGTCCCTGAAGGCAACCCATTTCAGTACTGATATATGGGTCTCATAACGGATATCCTGTGTGACATATTCAACATGCTCAATGAACTCTAATCTGTTCCTCCAAGGGAAGATTACAACTCTTTTCATTCAAGTCTGCGGAAAAAAAACTGCATTTAAAGCCAATCTTGGGACATCGAGTGATCTGAGAATTTTTTTCATTTGTTTAAACATTAGCTGAAATTTTCGGGTGAATTTATTCTCTAAGTTGGTGCATGATCACTCCTCAGACTATGGCTTAGCATTCATTTTCTTAGTTGGTAAATGGTCACTCATTTGACTATGACTGAGCATTCATTGTCCAAGTTAGTACATGATCACTTCTCAGACTATAGCTGAGCATTCATTGTTCCATTTGGTACATGATCACTCGTCAGACTATAGCTGAGCATTCATTGTTCCAGTTGGTACATGATCACTCGTCAGACTATGGCTAAGCATTCATTGTCCAAGTTAGACCATGTGTTCTTGCTTTTAACATAGTTTGAGTGTTACTTCCCAGCCACTAAAGATTTTCTAACTTGTAGGGAATGGATCCACAAACAATCTATTATTAAATCAAGAGAGTCTAGTTAGTCTGTGCATGAAATATTTCAATCAATTACAGATTGCAAATGACGACAGTAAAGCTACGGTTGAGACAGCTTTCCCGCTGTTCTGAAATAAAGTCATAGCCGAATATCGTGAGTTTGCCATCAGGGTACTTAAATCCCTATTGCCAATTCCGACATCGTATATATTTGAAGACATACTTTCTGCAGTACCAGCAACAAAACCAGCACCCAGAAATAAACTGAAATAAGCAAAACATTTCGGACGTCATTGTCTCATATTTCCCCAGATGTAACCGTCTCGTTTCACAACAAGCTGAGGGTTCTCATTGGCTTAACGATCTCGTAGGTTAACGTGTTACATCAATTTATTTTATTTTTATGGTGTATTTGCCAAATTCTATTTTATTTTGAAGGTATGTGCAAATAAAGTAAAATTAATATTTTTAAATTAAAAAAACCAAACAAATTAATAAACAGTCAACGTCCGCCGCTTCCCGCCACCCCCTCGTCAGTGGGTTGCAGGAAAATTTTCAAACGTAGACCGGTCCAATGCAATGAAAAAAGTTGGGGGCCACTGGTATGATAATTGCAATTTTGTATATTAAATGGACTGATGCACTTTTGCATTTATATATATACTAGCGTATACCCGTCAAAAATGACGGACTATTCAGCTGAAATCTATTTATTTTATTAAAAAATGCACATTTTTTAGGGTGCCTACGGCGCCGACCTTTTTCAAAAGCCCAACTAACTTGTCCTTGTTCGATAAATACGAAATATTAGATTTTCTGAAACATACACAAAGTATTTTATAATTGGGGTTTGCAGGGCGCCTAAGGCACCCCTGGAGTTTTAGATTTTATAATTAACCATCATCAAATCCTCTTTTTACATTGATCCCTTTTCCAAAATTAAAATACGAGCGAAAACAATGACGTCATATATTATTTTTTACAGCGCATCTTAAATTTGCACACCTTTTGATGCATTTGTGCAGTAATTTGGTATTCCCTGCTTTCTAAAATTAGTAGCGTCAGGACTGACAGACACTACTTTCGTGACAATTGCAAATTATATTGTTTAAAATACTAGTGTATTACCCGGCAAAAATGACGGAAGTTTACAAAATAAATGCGCATCAGATTAAACAATAACTTACTACAGAACTATCTTTTATTTTATTTATTTTTATTTTATTCATTTATTTCGCTCTTGAAAAATGTTATGCGGACGTTCGAAAACGGTTATTTTTTGGTACAGTAGTTTGCTGCGCTGCTTTCTAAAATTAGTAGTGTCACGTACAGGACAGATATACATTGCAAATTATGTATATCTCTTCTATACTAATAAAAGGCAAAGCCATGATTCACTGATTCATCACTAATTCTCCAACTTCTCGTGTAGGTAGAAGCATGAAACTTTGGGAACTTGCTGTGTAAACTCTCACGACGATAAATGGCGTAAAAGCATTTGAAAATTCACACTCTTGGGGGTCGGGAGCCTAAAACGCCTTTTCCCTATTATGGCCTATATAAAATATGAAAATAACTAATTCTCCTTTTTCCCGAGTAGGCAGAAGCATGAAACTTTGAGGAGATCTTGAGTACAAATCCGCTATGGTAACGGGCGAAAAAATATTTAAATTATCACTTCCTGGGGGCCGGTGGCCCAAATGAATTTTTTTCCTTATATGAGCTATATAAAAACTGCAAATAGCATTCTCATATATACCGTGTAGGCAGAAGCATGAAACTCTGAGTAGTTGATAAGTACACTTTCATGATGGTAACAAGCAAAACCAATATTTAAATTATCACTTACTGGGGGCCGGAGCCAGAATATATTTTTTTTTCTTATATAAAAAAAATTACTCATCACTAATTCTCCTATTTCCCATGTAGGTATAAGCATGAAACATTGGGAAGTTGTTAAGTAGCCTCTCGCTACGATACTTGACGTAAAATAAATTTAAAACTCACATTCATGTAGGCCGGGGGGCTCAAACCCCTTTTTTCACTTATATGGGCTTTGTTAAACCTAAAAATCACTAATTCTCCAATTTCGCGAGTAGATAGAAGAATAAAACTTTGGGAAGTTGTTGAGTACACTTTCGCGATGTTAACAGACAAAAAAATATTTAAATTATCACATACTGGATTGCCGGGGGTCCAAATGAATTTTTTTCCTCATTTGAGCTATATAAAAACTGAAAATCGCAAATTCTCGTATTTGCCGTGTAGGTAGAAGCATGAAACTCTGAGTAGTTGATAAGTACACTTCCGTGATGGTAACAAGCGAAACAAATATTTAAAGTATCACTTACTGGGGACCGGTGGCACAAATATAGTTGTTTCTTTTGTAAAAAAAACTTACTCATCACTACTTCTCCACTTTCCGTGTAGGTAGAAGCATGAAACCTTGGGAAGTTGTTCAGTAGTCTCTCGCGACGATACTTGGCGTAAAAGAATTTTAAAATTCACACTCATGGGGGCCGGGGGCCCAAAATCGTTTATTCCCTTATATAGGCTTTATTAAAATTAAAAATCACTAATTCTCCTATTTCTCGAGTAGATAGAAGCATGAAAGTTTTGGAAGTTGTTCAGTACTAACCCGCGATGGTAAAGGGCGAAAAAATATTTAAATTATAATATATTGGGGGCTGGTGGCCCAAATGAAGTTTGTTCCTTATATGAGCTATATAACAACTGAAAATCAATCATTCTCATTTTCCGGTGTATGTAGAAGCATGAAACTCTGAGTAGTTGATAAGTACACTTCCACGATGGTAACAGGCGAAAAAAAATCAATTAACACTTTCGGGGGGCCGGGGGCCCAAATGTAGTTTGTTTTCTTATATAAAAAAACTGACTCATCACTATTTCTCAAACTTCCCGTGTAGGTAGAAGTATGAAACCTTGGGAAGTTGTTAAGTAGCCTCTCGCGTCGTTACTTGGAGTATTAAAAAAATATAAAAAATTAAATTATACTCATGGGGCCCGGTTGCCAAAAACCGATTTTTCCCACAAAATTTCGCCGTAAAAAATATTATATGACGTCATTGTTTTAGCATAGAACGTCAATGACCGAAACAACGCACGAAATATGCGTGTCTGTGAGCCTTAGCAGGCTTTTACACTAGTAGTTAAAATAAATAATTCGTTAAGACAGAGCTTTTGACTATAATCACAACACGCATAGCTCAAAATAAAGAAATACTGCACCAAAAATAACTAGTTTTGAATTCCGCGTTAACGTGTTAAATATGATTGGCAGTATGAGTCATATGAGTTTGAGGGACCAATCACTATCGATGATCGGGCAGAAAATTGCCTTTTATTATTATAGGAGGATGTCTCGAGATTCTTTCGAAATTAAGCAACATATATAAACACTTTAGTTTAAAAAAAATTATTTCACAAAGTTCATATGACATTTGAGAAATGTGTATATTTTATCACGATCCTTTTTTTAAAAACATTTCTCACTTTTTAAAATTATTAAATTTAATTAAATTAGGTAATCATGTAGACAGCAAAAGTAATGCTCTCTAAGACATTCTGCTCCGAGCTACTGATTTTAAGAAAAATTGTTTTAGGTATTATAGTTAACTGAGATAATATGTATTCTACTAATGGCTTGTTGGAGGTAAGAGAATCATAACAATCATTAAAAATTGTGTCCCTTTTTAGAGGAACCGAAGTCAAGTGGATGGCCACTTAGATATAATAGTTTTGCTTTCTGTGAATGTTCATTACCAAGAAAATGACTTTCCCAAAAAATAGTTAGTTAAGCACATACATCAAATTAAGTATATAAAGTGAAAAGTTTTCTAATTTGAATTTACACGATTTTTAAATCTATTTTGTCAATTAAAAATTCATATTGCTATATGCTAAGCTAAGTTAAATTTTTAAAACAATTAATGTAACAAAAGATAATAAATAAATAGTCTCTGAAAATTAAATATAATTTAATAAACTTTATAAATATACAGATTAATAGTCTAGAAGTTTACTCAAATTTCATATTAGTGTAGCAGTAAAATGTGCTTTTTGGTGCGGCGATGACAGGAAATATTCAGGGATAAAGACACTTTTTTTTTCACACCAATACACACAAATATATCAACATGGTTACAAATAAATAAACGTTTGTCTCCTTTAAATATAATCAATACTTTCAGTTATGTCTGATATATAAGGGATTTATAGTCAAAAACTTTGTTTTTACGTGATTGTTTTAAATCCCTTATATTAACTTCGAAATCTTGTCGTCATCTCTGTCGTTTGATGGCGGGCGGAAAAAACAAAAAGAAAAAAATGACACACTTCCCATGATGCTATCGAGCTTAAATTGTGTACATAGACTCGTGTCACCTAACAAAGCAATGTATCAAAATTTCATATCGCTCGAATGTACAATAATTAAAATAATGCATTTTTAGTTATCTTTATATAACTCTATTTCATTGTCTGCTTTGTTCGCCTCAACGTGCGAGTTCAGTCAAGCCATCGATGACCACGTCCACCGTTTTTACAGCAAGGGGAGATCAGTCGGTTTCAGTTTGTAAATGTTTGTCGCGTTTGAACATAATCAATACTTTTAGTTATGCCTCATATATAAGGGATTCATAATCAAAGACTTTGTTTTTATGTGGTTAATTTCATTACTTCGCGCTGCTGTTTGTGTCTTTGTGCCTTTGCACTATCTATTATTAGCAAAGTTGCGGCGTACGATACGCCGCGGGTCGTTCTTGTGCTTATTATTCTTTTGTATATGATTATTGATAGTTGTGGCGATAAAGACGTTTAATTTATATATATATATGTTACTAAGTGGTCTAGGGGTGTACTTTAAATGATCAAAAGGATCTGTCATTATGTCCACACGGATACCTTTCATTGCCTCATTACAATTGACATAAAACAGAACTAGTGTAGCGTAAGTTAAATTAATGAAATGTAATTACATTTTATTCATCATAGTTGCAAATGAATTATTATGAATAAATTACTTAATGATTTAATATAGCCTAACAATCGTCCCCTTTAGTATAGTATTATCATCATCATCATCAGATATTGACCTAAATTGGTGTTCATTAGTATAATACTTAAATTGTTATCAGGATCCTCGGAGTCCTGCCTCGTTGTGGGCACGACTCGCTTCTGCTAGTTGCTGTGTTGGGTTTCTGTCCGATGGTGAGCAGTACTCCCAACGTTGCCTGCTATGTTGGTTCACAGGGGATACTTGATCGAGTGCCATTTGGTGCGTTCGACTTGATTTAGCACTTTTCCCACTGGATACTGCTGGGTTCTGCTACTTCTGTTGATTCTACTTCTACTCTCCTGGTAAGGGAGTAATAAATCGTCTATTAGCTGACACAGTTTGCCACGTTGGCTTCGCCTAATAGTATAGTGTGTCGAACTGGCTTCAGTCAGTACAATAGTGTGACTGACTGGCTTCAGCAGAGTAAAGGTAGGGTGGCGAGTGTGGAGTAGATCAGATAAAGCCAAGGTTGAACTGGCCCTTGATCTGTCCAAGTCCCGTCTCCACGTTACGATTCCTCCTGGTGAATCGCCGGGTCAGGATGCTACACGCCTGTGTAGTGGGTCAAATAGATCACAGGATTCACCGGGGCACCAGGAACCAGTCTAAAGTAGAAATGAACCTAAGTGTCATCTACTTCCATTTGTGCTTTGTCCACTTCCAGCACTGAGCTTTCAGAGCACAGTACCAAAAGGGATCTCACAATTGTACATGAATATAAATTACTATTTAGATTGTAATATGTTATCTATGACCACGGGTGCAGACATAACTGGCTAACACCTGTTACGTGGGTTAATGTCGATATTTGGGTTAATATCAATATTAATGTAACCTATTTTTATATACTTATATCGTATCCCATTTGATAAATGGAAGCGGGTTTAATCATGTATATTTAAAAGAATATGTGGGGTATTTAAACCCTCATGTAGTCCGACATGACGAACTAAAATTAATTCAACTATTACGAACATGTATTAATTATTCAATAATCAATATTCAATTAATAGCAACAAATGAAATAATATACAATGCTTAAGTAAAATTAGTTAGAGTCAGTCCTACCGGGGATAGTCTGCCATAGTTTGCCTTTCCAGTCCAAGAATGAAATGCAAATTCCGTTAAACTGAAAATGTGTTCACTATGGATGTGACCAACTCCAGCTAGAGCTAGGCAGGAAAAGAACGAAACCTTCGCCTGCACTTATATTTATAACCTTCGGATGACGTGGTATTCAATTATTTTCTGATTGGATGTTAATCAATGTCCGTTGGCCTTGGTTTTGTATTTGTATACCCGGTATTTGAAAAACTAATATGTTCCGCTATTTGCATGTTGAGATTTCAATACATTAGAGTTCATTCAATTTTGCTGTTTATGTACGACGGTGTAGCATTAAATTGGTAGTTCATAAATTTCGTCACAATAAGTACATTTATTTTGTGGATTTATTTTATGCCAGTTGTTAATAATATTACCTAAGCGATTTTGTTAATTATTTTGTATGATCTAGTGGAATAATCCATTTAAATACGCAACATTTCTTTATAATTAAATTACGCACGTTAAAGACATTCTCGCGATACCATTCTCATCTTTATTTAGGTTTGAGGTCTGTGTCTAATTTGGAGACGTTAATGTTAACTTTTTGGACACTCTCAATCTCCCAGCCGATTAGTATTTGCAAATCTGTATGTACGGGTAATTAATTTATATCAATTACGTTCATGTATGTTGTTGAAATTGTATTGGTCAATTTTCGCTTCTACAAGATTAGCCGCTGACAAACTTGAACTAGTTATAAGTACCAGCACATCACTGTCATGTTCATATACTACTGAAGCCTCTTGGTTTTTCAGTCCAGTAGCATTAGTATCAAATGTTATCATTATCGGGTTATAAGTTTTGGGATTAGAAATGTTCACGTATTTTACTATAGTTTATTCATTTTTTAAAATTATTTTTTACCTCATAATTGCTTTTATTTTATTTTACTTTGTTTTAACGTTTTTCATTTCCATAAGCTAAATAACAATATTCGCCGCAAAAAAAAACAACAAAAAAGTGCCTCTCGGGCAGAAGCGCATAGCTGACCTGACGAGTGGGTGAGTAGACCGACAAAATTTCAGTCAGATAAGAAGGGCATGAGTCGGAAAAGAAGTTGTGACAGAGAACGGCCAGTTTGTAATCAATTCGGGCTTGTATAGGTAGCCAATGAAGTAAGTAAAGTAGCGGAGTAACATGGTCATGTTTTTTGCCTTAAGAACTAGTCTGGCAGCTGAATTTTGAACATTCTGTAGTTTTTCAATTGATTTTTAGGCGCACCTGACAAAAGAGAATTGCAATAATCAATACGAGCTAAAAAAAGAGCACAGATTCGAGATTGTGTTGCACAAATTGCTAAGTATTGTCAGATTGAGCTGATCTGACGTATGGCGGTGTAGGCAGAGCGACAGATGTGATTAATGTAATTGTTGTTAGACATGTTGTGAGAAATAATGTAGCAAAGATTCCTAGTCAATGTTGTGAACAGTATATCAGAACTGACTATCTGAATAGAATTCGGAAGAGACAAAGCACTGCGACATTTATTGTTGCAAAATATAAGTCAATCAGTCTTGTCATCATTCAGCTTGAATTTGCTGAATGTCATCCAAGACTTTACTTCATCAATGCACTCTTGCATCAATTGGACAGTGGAGTCAATATTAGAGGGATCAGTGTGAGTGTATAGCTGAGTATCATCTGCAAATGATTGGCTTTTAACTAAATGCTTTTAGAGCAGTAGAAGTAGTGGCCTTGTATAAATTACAAAAAGTACCGGACCCAAGACATGTATTTAAATTAAATTTGTCTTTTATAGTAATACCATATCGTGGGGGAATTATTTAAAAAAACAACAACAAAGAAATCAACGTAATAAAGATGTTTTTGAAAATCTGTCATTAACGAAGTTGATAGAACAAATGTAATAATTCCATTAGCATCAATAAATATTGTTGTTGTTGAGCCTTTTCGTCCATGAGGAGCATCCATCGATAATCGTCGGCGTCTGCGATTTATCCAAGGGAATAGGCAACCTACAAGAAAGAGACCTCCAGGCATATCTATCCTGGGCCAGCCTCTCCAGGATCTTCCTTTCATGGCCAATTCTCTTGATGCCTGCCTCCAATTCTCTTGAACTCTGCCTCCAATTCTCGGCGCCAAGTGTTTCTTGGACGGCCTCTTTTCCGCTTACCCCATGGGTTCCATTTCAGGGCTTGCTTTGTTATATTAGAAGCAGGTTTTCTTAGTGTATGACCAAATTACCGACACTTCGACTCCGGACGTTTCGACCCCGGACGGTTCGACCCTGCCAGTTCGACCACATGACGTTTCGACCACAGAACGTTTCGACACCGGTTGGTTCGACCATGGACGGTTCGACCCTGGATGATTCGACACCGGGCGATTCGACCCCGCACAGTTCGACCAAACGACGTTTCGACACTAGGACAGTTCGACCCCGGACGTTTCGACCCTCTCGTTTCTACATTGTGAAATGTTTTTTATTTATATTTGGTGTTGTTGTTTTTTAATTTAAAAATAATTTGTCGTATATTATCCATTAAAAATTAAAAACTCTTATCCCAAACTAAACACAAAACTAAAAATGACCTAAGTTAGTATTGGGTCTTAAAAATGTATATATTTAAGTCGTTAAAAGGTTTTCACCGTGATAACAAAAACAAAACGAAAGTTTTTTTTTCTGTTTTTTTTTAAATTTAATTTTTAATTCTTTTTTTTAAAACGTGTCGACATGCTGAACGCTCGAGCTGAAACCATTGCAAACCCGCGCCCTTTGCATTCACTTTCTGTTTCTTGTGTTGCTTAACACGTTTATACCTCCCTAGCAGAAATACTGATTTTTAATAAGACGTTACAAAGTTGTCAGTATTTAAAGTTCATACATTTCAATAGTTTATACCACCGCCAAGCAGACAATAACATTCAAGCTGCTGGACCCGTATGACCGGACTGAACGTTACGTCATTGTTGTTTGCCTTTCGTCCGAGGGTTTCATAAACATGTGTTACGAAGGCTACACTCAGTGACCACCTCAGCAAGCCGTGTGCTAGCGAGGGTATATATAGTGAGTGGGGGCAGAGAGAATGTAGGCATCTTTAGAAAGGACTGTCTGAACACATTTCCTTTGTTTTAAACCATTACATCGGACAGGGGTGTGGGGTGGATTTGGATTGGTTTGGAAGGACTTTCTACCTCAGAGGAATGGCGCCTTTTCCACAATCATGAATTGGCGTTGAATATTGACTGGTTGTAAATAACAATTTCAAACTGTATTTAATTTTAATGGATAATAATTTTAAGCTAAATTATTTTTAGTAAATGGATAACATGTAAACATGTTTATACCAAAAATTACTTTTAAAAATAATACATTTTAAAAAGTATATTGAAAATATATATTTAAAAAATATACGGTGTAGATATGAAGGGTTCGAACCATCCGGGGTCGAATCGTCCGGGGTCGAAGTGTCCGACCACCGACCAATCCACCTCCACCGCTTCTGGAGAATCTCTTCCTCAATGGGCTTCTGTTTCCTCGGCTGCCACAGTTCCTGGTTGCTGATTTTGTCCGGCCATTTAACTCTGAGAATCCTTCTTAGACATTGTTGATGAAGGACTGTGTACTGGTCAGTTTTACGGCCGTTGTTCTTCGTGTCTCGGCTCCATATAGCAGCACAGGTTTCACCATAGCGTTAAAAATCCTTACTTTTAACCTGCTGCCTAAGTTGTTGCAGACCCAAACATTCTTGAGTTGCTGGAAGGCTGCTCTTGCTTTTTTTTATCCTTATTTTGACGTCAGCATCCGTACCACCTTGTTTATCTAGCACACTGCCATGGTAAACAAAACTGTCCACCTCCTCAAGGGCTTCTCCTTCAAGCATAGTGGGTATTTTACTCTTCCCTTTGTGTATGTTGAGACCCATGCTAGCAGAAGTGGCTGCGGCAATATTTGCTTTCTCCTGCATCTGCAAGAAGGGCAAGATCATCAGCAAAGTCAAGATCATCAAGTTGATCCCACATCGACCATTGGACTCCATTCACTTGGACTTGTCTGCAGTGTAGATGTTTTCATCACCCAGTCAATGGCTAACAGGAACAGGAATGTCTCACGCCAGTTTCAACTCCTCAGTTTATCTCTTATATATACGATATATATATATATATATATATATATATTAGTGCTGCGGAGATTAACAATTAAGTTCTCGATTAATCTTTAAGAAAATTTAATTTAACGATTCTCTTCTCTTATCTATGCAGAAGATAGTTGCGTCCACAGACCATGACAGATGATCTGTTGGCAAGTGATGCAGCGTTCACAGGCCACGGCTTTGTGGGTTGCACGCATTACCCAGCCGCATGTAGTTAGGTGCCCATTCGGAGCTGGGTGACTCAGGGACGCCCTAGGCCCCAGTAACAAACCCTTGCCTACACACGGATTCGAACCCGTGACCGACATCACGACAGTCCAGTGCGCTGCAACTCGACCACCGCGTCCCATTATCGACCAATTACTTACAAATGATTGAAAGTCAAAAAGAAAACAAAAAATAATAAGGAAAATTAGCTGCCGATAAAAAATACATTTACAGAAGATTAAACGAACACTTTGGTTTTAAACTGTTGACTGACGGGAATTTTCAAAATGTTGATAAAGTGTGCCTTCCATTGTTCTAACACTTCGCATTCTTATCAAACCAAATGAAAAGCGTATTAAATTAACGGTAGTAATTTAGACTCAGACACAGAAAATGACGACAGCTCTTCTGATGAATTCCTGTGTTAAAAATGGAGATGGAAGTTCCTGAATCCATTAACCCTCTACAATGGTGGAAATTTAATTAATACCGATATCTGATAATATCATTCCTTGCCAAGACCATTTTGTTCATACCAGTTACCTCAGTTCCACGTGAATGACTGTTCAGCTCGGCTGATTATATTGTCATTTAGACCTGCTCATCAATTGAACCAAATAATGTCAACACACTTGTCTTTTTGCGTAGTTGTTTAAAGGATGACATATAAAGGAGACATTCCTATTGTGTTAAGATTTTCAACAAGAACGTTTAATAAGTGTTACAATTGACATCATCAATTTTAATTTTTGGCTTTAATCGGAATTATAGATTAATTAATCTATAATTTTAAAAAAATAATTAACCATTAAATTTTAATTAATCGTTAACAGCCATTGGATATATATATATATATAAAACTAAATAATTTGCAATTGTCACCAAGTCAGTCTGTCCTGGCGCTACTAATTTTAGAAAGCAGGGACAACCAAATTACTGCACCAAAGCATCAAAAGGTGTGCAAATTAAATATGCGCTGTTAAAAAATATATTATATGACGTCATTCTTTTCGCTCATAATTTAATTTTGGAAAATGGAAAATTTTAAAAAGAGAATAAGATGATGGTTAATTATAAAATAAAAAAACCAACGGGGCGCCGTAGGCGCCCTGCAACACCTATTATAAAATACTTTGTTTACATTTCAGAAAGTTTAATATTTCGTATTTATTAAACAAGGACAAGTTAGTTGGGCTTTTGAAAAAGGTCGGTGCCTTAGGCGCTCTATTAAAAAAGTGCATTTTTTATAAAATAAATAGATTTCAGCTGAAAACGTCCGTCATTTTTGACGGGTGTACGCTAGTATATATATTAAAACTATATAATTTGCAATTGTCACGCAAGTCAGTCTGTCCTGACGCTACTAATTTTAGAAAGCAGGGAAAACCAAATTACTGCACTAAAGCATCAAAAGGTGTGCAAATTAAATATGCGCTTTAAAAATATATTATATGACGTAATCGTTTTCGCTAATATTTTAATTTTGGAAAAGGGATCAATGTAAAAATATTATTTGATGATGGTTAATTATAAATAAAAAAACAAAGGGGCCGCCGTAGTCGCACTGCAACCCCTATTATAAAAATTAAATACTTTGTGTACATTTCAGAAAGTTTAATATTTTCGTATTTATCAAACAAGGACAAGTTAGTTGGGCTTTTGAAAAAGGTCGGTGCCGTAGGCGCTCTAAAAAAAGTGCATTTTTTATAAAATAAATAGATTTCAGCTTAAAACGTCCGTCATTTTTGACGGGTGTACGCTAGTATATATATACTATATATATATATATATATATATATATATATATATATATATATATATATATATACATATATAAATAATGATAATAATAAAAATTAATTTAAAAAGCAAATATATATATAATTCACCAAAAGCAGTATGTGCAAGTAAGCATGACGAATGACCCTCGATGTCAAGAGCAGTGGGATGAAAAGAAAGTAAAATATATGAGGGGGGGATTACAACGATGCTTCTTGCGTTCAAATGCGTTGTTCCTTCACATAATAACTTATGATTCGTAGTGTAGTGGTTATCACGTCCACCTTGCACGTGGAAATTCCTGAGTTCAAACCCCAGCGTGAACGTTTTGGTATTTTAATGTTTAAACATAATAATTGTTCTGCTTTTTTCCATTACTTCGTGCTGCTGTTTGTGTCCTTTCTTTCACCCTCCCCATTCTTTGCACTATCTATGATTAGCATGACTGCGGCGTATGCTACGCCGCGGGTCGTATCTCGTGATTCCTCTACTTAATCAAAATTTGAATTAATTTTTATACACTTTTAACATAAATTATTTATTATATATCAATTTTTGACGTAAGCTATGAAATTTCGCAACACACGTTTATGCTCTAAATATCGTTCTTGCTACTTACAATATAAAGAATGAAATTAATAAATATAATTATAAAACATTTAGATTTCAAAAAAAGTATTCTCTTTTTAAGAGGTAACAAAACAAATAATAATGGTGTTAGGAACAAACAAATGTAAGATCATGAATTTTGAAATGCAACGAATTATTTTTTTTCTACAATTATGCACATTACTAATTATATATTTAACTTTAAATTTGAATTCTAATTGAATTTCATGTCTTCTAAACACTTGATCATATTAAGAACATAACTAATCAGCTTATACCACATGAATCATTAATTTGTGTCAAAATGTGTGTTTTGATATATGAAACATTGTCAAAATAAAAATAAATGTTAATCATTTTGGAAATTGTTTTGCTTTTAATTTTTTGCTCTTCGAAAGAAAAAGAATTACTATATATTTATTTTAAAAAATAAAGTTCAATTTGCAAATGTGATAATTTTATGTTGTTCCTTGCAACTAAAATGCTACATTAAATCATGTCTACCTACTTTTCAATTTAAATAAATTTAAACAAGTAAATTTAAATTTAGAACTTAACGCCACATATATAAAGAAATTCATTGTAGCGTTAATTTGTACAAATAATTGGGTAAATGCTGTAGTTAAAATATAGATATCTTCTGGTACATTTTCCCCTATAATTGCTATCCAAACATCAAGACAAGCATTTGGTATCAATATTGTAAACGCCATACAACAACACATAATCAGAGATATTTTAATAGATCTCATTTTCTTGACTCGCTTTGTTCTTGATGTTGATAGATTACCAATATTTTTAGTTGACTTTATCAGTTTCATTATTGTTACAGATGTACAAAAAATTATAGTTATCATTGGGACAGTACCGCCAATGGCTGGTAAAATATAACGTGCTATAACCCAGGTCCAAACCTTGTTGTCATCAAATTCTATTCTTTCAAAAAACGTTAATATTGTTGTGTTAAATAATGGATTAAAAGCCCAGTCCAAATAATATCTGTACCATGCTGGACTATAGAGTAAAGCATAAAGTACAAATACAAATACAACTATAAGGGACACTCTTCTTGGAGATATAAGTCTTGAAGTGTGAAACGGGAAACATACAGCAATCATTCTCTCAAGAGATATAAGAGATACTAAGGAAACGCTGTTGTCCATAGAATATGAACCAAGGAGCATAAAAACGACCACAAAGAATGGTGAAAGTCTGTAGTCCCAAATTAAATCAACTCTTACAAATATTAAAATATGTCTTGCATATGTTTTAGAGACTGAATAACACAAATAAGATACCGATAAAGCAAATAGAACAATGTTTGTTGAGTCATCCATTCCATGACGTAGTAATACAAACAAATTGATGACGTTAGTAAATATTCCAACTAAACCAAGAATGAAACTAACAATGCATTCCAAAGCTAGTTCAGCTGTGTTTGCTATGTCAAGCAAATAGTGATTATTATTAATATTAGAGGCCACTTTATTATCATTTTCAAATGAACTTTTACAGAGATCTTCGAAACATGCAGTAGTCATATCTTTTAAAAGTGCGCTATAGCTGAAAATAGAAAATATTAGAAGTGTATCATTATTTAGCTTTACGCTTAAACAAGAATATTTATAAATTATATAATTTTATTTTTAATCATTTATAATGTGTATTGTTTCTGTCGTGTCTTTCAGTATATGTAATTATATTTTTTCTTTGAAGAATTTATACACTACGTGGAAGGATAAGAAAAAAAATAATTTAAAATCATGACATAAATATTTTATTGCAAACAACTTAACTATATTAACTTGTTTATTTTGTAGTGTGGGGTATGTCAAGGTATGATTATGACTGTTGCGAAATGCATTGTTACTGTTGTGATTTGATGTGAGTTGTATGCATTTGAGAGACAATTTTTGTTCAGATCCGAAAGGTTTTTCAGAATCTTTGTAAATGTGAAAGAAATTTGAAGTTCAACAAATGTGAAGCTAAAGCGTCCATTTTATAAGGTTATATAACACTGAGCGAAGAAACATCGATAGACGCATTAGTTTAATATAGAATTATTTTAAAAATATTAAGTTGTTTTAAATATGTGTGATTTAATAGCTCATACATTTTAATATACCTTAAAATCGTTTAGGAGTTTGTATTAAAGCAATCGCCTGTTTTATATTGGTAAAATTTTGATATGCCCTTAGTGTTTGAATACCTGCCTCTTTAAATAACTCTTCATTTGAATACATGCATCTTTAAATAACTCTTCCTTTTGATAATGTGTTTCAAATAACTATCAAAAAATTATTTATTATTTGTAATGTCAATGACAGGCTAGACACTCATTTACTCACTCGTAACTATTTCAACAACTTAAATATAATATTAAATACTACTAGGGTATGATTAGACAGATTTAAATCAACTGCTAACTAAAAATTATTAAAACATAATAAAACCACATAAATTATAACCTTATATCAATTTTTTTAATAGTTTCGTTTTCTTTTGTCTTTGTTCTGGTTAAACATTTTCATTAAATGATGATTCTTAACAAAAAGTGTCAAACACAATATTTATATTTAGAAGTGAATTTTTGAAAAAAATGGGATTGTAAGTGTAATTAATCAGTATTATGTTTGAGGACGTTGGGAGCTAAACATGTTGTTAGCATAATAAAAAGTTATTTTTTAAAACTTACATCATAAGGTAATGCATGTAGTCAAAGGAAAGGAAACATACATGTGAAGTGCGTTCTTAATAATAAAAGAACAATGGTGACATGAAAATTATTCTCCTCCTACACCATTTAGAAAGTTTCCTTGCTTGGCTTTATCTTCAAATAAATTATCGGGTAAGAGATATTTCTTTCAATTAAAAATGAAATCTCACATATTTGTAAAATTTTAAAAACTATTTATTTATTTATAAACGTCATAGTTACATAGTTAAAGGCGAAACTTGGTTAATCAATAGTATCGCTGCACTTCACAGAAATTGTTTATATAACTCTGCCAAGTATAATGTCAGTAATTTTTTTCTTGTTAGTATTTATGCGGGTCCACATTTTTCAAGGATTGTCAATTCTTTGCAAAAAGTTTCAAACACATTATTTGTATTCAAACAAAATGGGCATGTTTGTTTTAATTTTACAATATTTGTTTTAGATCGTGAGGAGCTCAATTATTTTTTAGCATTACAAAATATTTTGAGCAAACTCATAGCAAGAATTAATGCATATAGTCAAACACAGAACACAAATATTTGATTTGAAATTTTAATAATTGAAGAACACTGATGATATAAAATCCACACATTTTAAGGCTGGTTTCTAAAACTTATTTCCCAACCCCATCCCTCCATTCAAAGTTTCCTCACCCATATATATTTTCAAAGATCTATCAATAGACTTAATTCCCGTTATCTGTATGGATGTAAATGCTTTTAGGTGGCGCTGCGATCGATTTTGTTTACGAGAAACATTGTTATTTAAAGAAATTTTTAACTAAATAAATAATTATTCCTTTTTTTTTAAATCTATTGTTTTTTTTAATTATCTTAAACAAATATTAATTTTTACAGCAGTAATTTTATATTGAACTCAAATCAAAAAAGATTCCGTAATTTTTTGACGGGTTATCTGTAGTATTATATATATAATTCTCTTCATGGGACCACGAGAGACACCACGACGCAAGTATGTGCAACCGAGCATGACGAATGACCCTCGCTGGGGTCAACTAATAACAGTTGACGGTTGGCAAGTGAAGGTTGTGAAGAGGTGGGGCATATTTGAGACCGGCAATGTTTTTTTTACATACACTTTCGTTATTCCTTCACAGTGTGCATGTATTTCGTAGTGTATTGGTTATTACATCCGCCTGACATGCGGAAGGTCTTCGGTTGCCTAAGCGGCAACATTTGTTGTTTTTTTTGTTTTTTTAAATGCTTATTCCGTTCGTTTCCACATTCCTTAGCGAACATAAACATCGCCTCGCCAGGCATACGCAACAGTGTGTACCCGCAGCAGTGTGTACCTCAGTCGTTCATGTGTCCTCAGTCGCTTTGGTATCTACTACAGTCGTCTGAGCAACGTTGCCTTTCATTGTTCTCCTCGTTTGTCCCAGAGGCTTTATTTTTATTTTCCCCCTTCATATTGCCCTTCGTTTCCTAACCATGGCCACCGCTTCACATATATTTCATGGAGTCAACAGGTCTTTCAATGTAGTCGAACTACCTGCATCATGTAACTGTTTATTTCTATCTTTTTTAAATTAAAAAAAAATGTCTGTTTGTGATCGTTCTTTTACCCCTTTATTGCCAACATGGCTGACCCTCGCTAGGGTCGGCCAATCACAGTTTTTGGTTGGCTAGCTAATGTGGTAAAGGGAGGTGGGCAGGTAGATAACCACAGTGCAAATGACTCTAAACCAACAATGAGTTGGCAGCTAACCGACGTTCACTCGCGTTGTTTTGATTTCTTCGTGCTATAGTTAGTGTCCGTTCTTTCTCCACTTTCTTTGCACTGTCCATCAGCAAGTCTGCGTCGTATGTTACGCTGCGGGGCGTCTAGTAAAATATATTTGGAGAAAGAAATATGTTCCTTCATTTTAATAATATCTCACATAGCTGTAACATAAGCCCTCCCTTTTTTAGTCCCGTTAGGACTACAGTAACTAACTATTAATCAATTGATTTTTGAAACTATTTTTTTAATAAACGATTTCTCGATTCTTTGATCATCACTGCTCAGCATTTATATCGCTTCAGTTCATAAGAAAGAAACGATTATTTACCTTGGTCGTGTTCATTGTCAATGAATAACGTTGAACTATCAGATCTTGGGATAATTTGAGCGATGGAAAACAATGACTTTAGACTATAAATGAAAACACTTATGTCATTTGACTGCACATGAACGTGAAATGACTACCATGGAATAACTAAACAGAAAAATGACTTAAAGTGCCTTGTAATATTTATAACATACTGCCATAGTTTTTGGTGGCCAGGAAAAGGATCAAAAGGATATGGTGTTCATGGAAAATGATTTACATCACTTGGAGTAACAGAGGGAAAAAAATTAAAAGATGTGATAACTATGAGAATTCGAATACAAATTTGAGAATGATTTTGTGTGTTTTATGTTTAAATGTGTGTATAAGTGGTCTTCACATTATAAATCAATGAACGTTTTCTCAACTTTGACCATCTCGACTAAATCCATCAGGTGTAGTATAGGAGTAAACTGAATTTCATGTGCTTAAAAATACAACCATGTGAATAAAACCTAGTTTACAAATGGAATATGTGTAGCAGAAAATCTTTGAGCACAAACTAATGCTCCATCTCCAAAACCAGCTTCATAAGACCTTTTCTACTTTGCCTAGTCGTTCAGTTTGAGTAGCATAAGAAAAACTGACATTAATGCTTACAATTTTAATATGCTGTTTTCACAAACTAGAGCAGGACGCTGAATAAAGACATTAATTATAAGCATGATTTTTATTTTTTTTTATTTTGCAATAAACTCTTAAGTAACTATATCAAATGGCCAGTATAATGATTCATAATAGATTGTATTTAATTTGATTAAAAGCGTGGTCTTTAAACTCGTAACTTTGTAGAGGATAGAGGAAATTACACAAAACGTGGTAGAGGATAGAGGAAATTACACACAACCTTGTAGAGGATAGAGTAAATTACACAAATCCATGTAGAGGATAGAGGAAATGACACAAAATGTGGCAGAGGATAGGGGAAATTAAACAAAACTTGAAGTGTACTGGGACAAAATTCCCTTGGTTGACCAAAATCTGTACCTACAGCATTTTAATAATTAAAGTAATCCACGAATCGTATGAACAAACACAATTTAAATATAACTACCCTAAGCATACTCCCAGGTTTACTGATGGATTGATTGGTATTCAAAGTCCTGACATGATAATTTCGGATTTCACCCTTGAACTATCCCTTAACCCGTCGTTGGTTCTTTGGGGCACCATCGTGAATTGAATATTATCTCACGCCATTTGTCCCGGTCCTGTGCTGCCTTTTGGGAGTCGCCGAATGACAGGCTCTTTGATATAGGTTTCCCATCTCTTCCTTTGTTTGCCTCTTTTTCTTCCTCTATTGACTGTGCCTTGAATTATAGTCTTTGCGAGACCTCCAGAACTTGCCACGTGTCCGTACCATCGTAGTTTCCTCTTCTTAATTGATGTGAGAAGGTTCTTGTGAGGGCCAATGACAGCACTTATTTTTTTATTTAGGATTTCACCCGAAGTCTGAATAAATACAAGTTATGCGAATGATGGACCAGAAACATTCTTAGTCTCCCTTTATTTGAATGACATAACCATAACAAAATCTTTTATTAAAAAATGGAAGAGGGCACTGCAAGTGTTGATTTCTACAGAATATTTCAACAACGGATCATATTTTACTAATAAACATTTTTTTTTATTTGAGAATACAGCATCGACATTCCCCAAATAGATTCAAATTTAACACAAAAGAACTTTCATCTGCGTAAAAGAGAGAAAGTTATGTAATGCTATACATAAACAAAAGAATCCTTAACACGTTTACTAGGCTCATACCTAACTCCAAAAGTAGAATCGGTCAGTAATAGATTGAAGCTTCTGCCCAGTACGTATTTACTTTTTGTTTACTATGATTAAACATTTGCTTTTTGATAATATAGTGGTAAACTGTATTAAGTAAGGCTCTATTTAGTTGGTGTAAATATATCCATTTATTGTCCACTTCTTGCAGCACGCATGCTATTATTTTATAATTATATGCATATGTTACTAGATAAAATGATTTTTGATATTTCGTGATATGTATATGACATAAGAGTTAATTTAAGTGTTTTTATATTGTCAGTTTTGTTTCGTTATTACTTATGAATATTCATTCTCTGTTTGGTCTAGCTGTTAGGCTCTTAGGACACGGTTCATTTTATCGCATGCGAGCCTCATCAAGCGGGCATCGCCATAGAGGTACTCATCTTTAGGTACCAGGACTTATCTTTCCGAATCCCCGCACAGCTCGGGGCACTCTTCGAGTACGTGGGCCAACGTCTCCTCTGGGTGGCCACACAGACCACAGGCCAGTTCCCTTCTAGTGTTAAAACTGTAGTGGTAACTTCGTATGGGACAATGTTTATTTCTCATTCTTGTTATGGGCGTCTGATTGCAACGTCCAATTTCCCACCAGAGTTCGCTTTTTCTCGGTCGCAGCATGCACTGGTATACTTTTCTGGTCGTGCTTCCAGATGCCCAGCCCTAGAGCCATTTCTCTCGGAAATGGTCTTTAAGCCACGTTCTTACCCCCAGCTGGGTCATCGGACGGTCGGGTTGGGGCTGGGCTGACCAATCTCTGGCTAGCTTATCGACCCTCTCTAAATGAGGCTCGTTTTGTTATTACGAAATTATTTTAATAGTATTTTTTCCTAAACTTCTTAAAGTGAATTACAATTATTATCACAGCTTAAGTAAGAGGGTCATTAGACAGATGCATGTCTATTTTTAGGCATGTAGTTGTTTTAAAGGTTTACACACATAAAACATTTTGAACAATGCCCACTTTGGTTAAGTTTATTTATAAACAAACAAAATAAATTAAAGAAATGTTATGCTTTGTTAAAAACATGTATTAAGCGGTAAAATTTAATAAAAGGCGGTAAAAGTTTGTTCAAGAATAGATCTTATATAATGTCGATTAAAATGTATTTAATTCTTACCACAGTTTGTTCTTTCTAATGACTCAGCTCTTGGAAAGGCGTGATGTGATCTTTAACGTGATTTATACTTTTGCTATTTAAGTGTTAAATCTTATGGAGATACATGTGTTGTTCTTTTGGATTTAAATACTTTTTTTTTCAACATTTACGAGTTTTGTAGATTTAACTCTTCATGTCATAAGAAATTCTTGTAAATAAGCTTGAAAGAACTTAAAAACAATAGTTTTAATACAAATAAATTAATACACTTTGTACACTCAAACTTTATATTTGTCGTTTACGTATAATAGTGTCTTTATGCAAACATAACAAATAAAATATACCTCCTTAAATCGAATTCCTTGTTCAAAATAATTGCAGGGCATCACTTTTCGAACAGAAAATATGCTACAATCATTTATTTAATGAAGTGTAAGTGTCCTAACTGTTGAACACAAGTTGTTTTCTTTCTACTATAATTGGATGATCTTCTGAGAGAATGTTACGCATTTTCTGATACTTTTAAAAAATATTTAGCACACATAATTATGGATCTATTAACTTTTGCACAAATTAGACAAATGAGAAGATGTACAATTCTTTCGATATTTTATATAAGATTGAAAAAGAATGAACAACAAATTAATTTTAATTTGGATTTATTCTAAATTAACTGAAGCTTTACATAAATAGTTTTATTTGAATTTTCTATTTAAATGGAAGAAATCTTTTCTTTCCATTCTTACTGGCATAATTATAATATAACAGAGTTTTCCAAATGTTTAAGATAATTAGGTGCCCACTTTTTCGATCAATAGTTAACAAATGTATCACGTTGTTATCTTTTTCCTTAAACATAATCTTATTTTACTAATTTAGAAAATGTTTAACAAGATTTCAGAAAGTAATCCGTATTTTTAATGTTTCTTGTAGCCAAGAAGAACCTTAAGTTGAAAATTTTCTACAGATTGTGTTTTGTTTAACAAAATAATTACCAATTTCATTGATTTAGTGCTGTATTTATTAAAGTTTATTATGCTATTTATAACAAAAGTTACACTGCAAAATATAAAGTTATTTCAGCTATAGACAGATTTTTCAATTGTGATAGGTAATACTTGTGTTAGAGAAAATTATCTAAATTTAATGTTTTCAAGATCTAAAAATGTTTATCTGTGATATCAACTATTGTGCAGTATTTTTGTCCTGGAGAGCGTTTTTGCTAATATCCATATTATTCCTTTCTGTGATAGGCCCAGATATTTGAAGATATTTCCGCGGTAGGTCCTAACCTGGTCTTCTTCATTTAGAAAAATGTTCCCGGTATGCCTAGAATCAGCATAATCAATTCCCTGTAGTTCAGTGACGTGGTATTCATATGACCTGGTATTCATTAAACTTTAATCCTACAACACACCTCCTTACTCAATGACCAGCTGGAGTAGAATCATTTTGTCAATGTGAAGCTATAGGAACTAGACAGGACGCTGAGCTAAAGCTTATACACAAAGGGCTGAAAGAAGTGTGACGACGCATAAACGCTAAAATACTCCCACTCACTCAATGTTTTCACTTATTTTAATGGTTCGCTCAACATCATAAGCGGACTTCGTGGAGACAGTGAGTGTAATTCATAAAACAAAGATATCTTGTGAATAGCTGCACAATTGAAAAATAAATAAAGCCCTTTAGTATTACAAATTATTGTTTAAATACGTAATGTATTTTCTCAATTGTATTGCTTAATGTTTACATATAGAGATATGTTTCATTCATATTTATATTGTAAGTTACAAACGGTGGATTAAGTTGAATTTTTCAAAATGAGCCTAAACCTAAGACACATTTTTAAAAAAAATAATCGTATTTTTCAAGAGCGTATAATATCACTATGCTTTGTATATTTTACTGGTCAAAAGCTCACATGGTTCGTTATGGTGTACTTCTAACTTATTATTATTAATTTGTTTAAACCTACATCTGAAATCACAAAAAAAAAGAATGTGTGCACTGAAGAGTTTATTATTAATTTAAATTTAAACCTCCACGTTTGACTTTATTTTAAAGTTAAGCTTTCGATTTATAATATATTAGCGTATCCATTACGGACGCTCATTCTATAGAGACGATTGTTGCATCCTATGCTTATTCCTTGCTTAAGTCTAGTCTTGCATTTTAATTATAGTTTTAATTGTTAATAGAATGTTAGTTTTCCTGAATTCCCTAGGCACGTCGACATTCCGGGTGGAAAAAACAAAAATTTGTATGCATTTATTATTAAATACAGATTAAGAACAATGTTTTTACCCCCATGTCTCTATGAGGGTTGTAATAAATTATATTTTTGTTCTATATCAATTGCCCTTTATTTAGAGTTCAATTAAAATGTATTTGTTTTGCTGTTCACATTGAATTTAAGCTGCATTCATCTGTGGATGATTATTGAAAATTTAAAAAAATATAGATTATCCAGCGGCTTATTAATATATTAAGAGAAAGAAGGCAATTGACCCAACTGAAAATTTGTAAGAGATGGCATACTGATTATTGATCAGAGATAATTATGTAAATATAGTTGTTAAAACTATTTTTCAATGATAACGATGTATTCTACAATTAAACTTGCTTAAATAATTAAATATATTTCAGCAAAAGATGTCTAATTCAACATTATCAGATGTCAAGAAAAACGCAACTTTCAAGAACTTCCTAAATATGTCATCTTCAGATGATCCCTTCTTCCGTGTAATTCAAATGACCGCTGAAGTTATTATAGATTGCATTATAAACTTCATTGTTGGAATCATTGGAATAGTAACAAACACTTTAAATTTAATTGTATTGTCTCGTAATGGTATGAATGATCCAACAAATATTGTCCTCACGAGTCTTTCTGTAGCAGACCTGATATTATCATGTTGTGGGACATTTTATAGGATTATGTTAATTTGTTTCCGTCTTAACTTCAAACTGGCTTACAAAATGTCATATTTGTATTATATTTCTTTCAGTAACTTAGGAATTTTTTCAATGTGTTAGTGTCTGTTATATCTGTTGAGAGAATGATTGCTGTTTGTTTTCCATTTCATGCATCACGTCTTGTAACACCAAAAAGAATTACATATGTTGTAATATTTGTGTATACATATTTAGGCATCCTTTATAGTCCGTCCTTTGCCCAGTATTACTTGGAGGTAGGATTTAACAAAGCAATAAACGAAACTTGGTAAACTTTTTTGCAGAGAAAAGAATATGCAAATAACGAGTGGTGGATAAACATCATTAATCAATGTATTTTATCAGCCACTGCATCTTCTGTACCCATGATAACCATACTTTTGTGCACATTTTCAACAATAACTGGACTTTTAAAGACGACTAAGAAAACAAGTAATTTGTCAATATCAAGAAATTACCGTGTGAAAGAAATTAAATATATCAAAATATCTCTAATAATATGTTCTAGTATGGCATTTTCAACGTTAATTCCTAATTCCTGTCTTGATGCTTATATGCAAATATATTCTGGACTGGAACATCTTTATTTAATTGTCTTTATAAAAGCTATGACACAATTAATGGTCCAAGTTAATTCTTCAATAAATTTCTTTATATACGTCGCATTTAGTTCAAAGTTCAAAAAAACATGTACAAATTTTATTCGATGCAAATAAAAAGAATAACATTTACATACATATTATTAAGAGCTGGCGTCATTGCGATAAGAGGACATTTAAAGAGAAAAAAAACCCAATGATTTAACAAAAACATATGACATATTTTACGAATAAATGTGTTTTTAATTATTGTCGAGTTATTTCAGCACTCACGTTTTAATAACTGTTTCAATGTTATAAGTAGATGGATAACATGCAAACAGTGTAATAGTGAGCCTGACAAGACGTCACAAAACAGCTAACGTTTCGGCAAAGAGCCTTTTTCAACAAGCAAATAGAACACAAACAAATAAAACGAATATAAATAAATTAAAATTTACCTGTAGTGAGATCCAGAACCAAAGAGAGAAATAGTAGGAATAGAGTAGTAAGAGCTTATTTAGCCCTTTCTCTCTCCAGGATAGTGTTTGACTTAAACCTTTCTTTTGCTGAGATTGAACAAGCGATCATCTCTGTAATAACTAATGTGCAGTCCTTAATTTTAATCTCTTGATACCAATGTAAGAATGGTTGAGAACATGAAAAACAAAGGTAAAAAATGATACACTTCCCGTGATGCCATCGAGCTGAAATGTGGCAACGAGACTTGTGTCACTTAACAATGCATTGTATCAACATGTCAGATCGATCGAACGCACCGTAATTAAGTTAATGCATTTTTAGTTTATCTAAATATAACATATGTAATTCAAATTCACTGTTTGTTATTGTTTTTCTTTTGCCAGTTGATTTGATGCCACCCATCGATGTACCGGCGTGCTTTTGTTTACATTTTACGTGTCACGCTTAACACGGTCCAGTCGTCCCTTGAGAATATAGGACGTTTCTTTCCCGACCAAGTTATTTTTAATAAATTGATTTTTTGTCCGTTATTGTCGCATTAAAATTGTGATTCTGGCAATTTTCTCTTCTTTTTTCCTCCCTTTTCTTTCTTTGTATAATCCAAAATATTTTTTTTTAAAGTGCTGCAAAATTAGGTCAAGCGACACTATTGAACCATTTTATAACCTAAAGGATATCTATCATTTTAATTTATTTTGTTTAACTTGCTAGCTTTAAGATTATCTTAAAGAATTTAAAATAAACGTTCAATAATTTTAAAACATTTCCTTTATTTATTTGAATTAAAGCATAGTTATTATCTTTTCTGTTACAGACACTCCTTCTATACAGAAGATTATTTTGTCCAACGCTTATTGTTGGTAATTGATATTTAATGTGAACTACTTGATATCACCCAGAATATAATAGCATTTGCCCATTACATATATTACACAGTACAATAGATTGGCCCCTTTATTTTTTAGCCTAATTATACCAATCTACATTCATGCTTCAATACTTAATTTATTTGAATTAAAACATAGTTATTATCTTATCTGTTACAGACGCTCCTTCTATACTGAAGATTATTTTGTCCAACGCTTATTGTTGGTAATTGATATTTAATGTGAACTACTTCATAGCACTCAGAATATAATAGCATTTTCCCATTACATGTATTACAAAGTACAATAGATTAGTCCCTTTATTTTTTAAGCCTAATTATACAAATCTACATTCAAATTGTCTTCATTGAATCAATAAATTATTGTGATCATTCAGTTACCCTTCTTTTTATCCGTTCTTAAAAAAAAGAATAAACTTATACAACATTTTACATTACTAAATTCCCTTTTCATGTTCTTACATTTCTTTTTCTTAAAATTGTTAATTTACCTAATCACATATTTATATTAATGTGAATGAATATCTTTTGATCTTGAACAGCAACAAAATTTCTATTTTAAAATTTAGCTCCTTTTGAAAAAAACACACAATATACCCTTTGTTTCACGGCTGATTGAGTAGTGAGGACGAGATGGCTGATTGACTTGTGAGGACGAGATGGCTTATTGAGTAGTGAGGACGAGATGGCTGATTGAGTAGTGAGGACGATATGGCTGATTGACTTATGAGGACGAGGTGGCTGATTGACTTGTGATGACGATATGGCTGATTGACTTGTGAGGACGAGGTGGCTGATTGAGTAGTGAGGACGATATGGCTGATTGACTTGTGAGGACGAGGTGGCTGATTGACTTGTGAGGACGATATGGCTGATTGACTTGTGAGAATGATATGGCTGATTGACTTGTGAGGACGAGGTGGCTGATTGACTTGTGAGGACGAGGTGGCTGATTGAGTAGTGAGGACGAGATGGCTGATTCACTTGTGAGGACGATATGGCTGATTGACTTGTGAGGACGAGATGGCTGATTGACTTGTGAGGACGATATGGCTGATTGAGTAGTGAGGACGAGATGGCTGATTGTCTTGTGAGGACGAGATGGCTGATTGACTTGTGAGGACGAGATGGCTGATTGAGTAGTGAGGACGAGGTGGCTGATTGAATAATGAGGACGAGATGCCTGATTAAGCAGTGAGGACGAGGTGGCTGATTGAATAATGAGGGCGAGATGGCTGATCTAGTAGTGAGGACGAGGAGGCTGATTGAATAATGAGGACGAGATGGCTGATTGCGTAGTGAGGACGAGATGGCTGATTGAGTAGTGAGGACGAGATGGCTGATTGAGTAGTGAGGACGAGATTGCTGAATGAGTAGTGAGGACGAGATGGCTGATTGAATAATGAGGACGAGATGGCTGATTGAGTAGTGAGGACGAGATTGCTGATTGAATAGTAAGGACGAGGTGGCTGATTGAATAATGAGGACGAGATGGCTGTTTGAGTAGTGACGACGAGGTGGCTGATTGAATAGTGAAGACGAGATGGCTGATTGAGTAGTGAGAACGAGGTGGCTGATTGAGTAGTGAGGACGAGATGGCTGATTGAATAGTAAGGACGAGGTGGCTGATTGAATAGTGAGGACGAGATGGCTGATTGAGTAGTGAGGACGAGATGGCTGATTGACTTGTTAGGACAAGATGACTGATTGACTGGTGAGGACGAGATGGCTGATTGAGCAGTGAGGACGAGATGGCTGATTGAGTACTGAGGACGAGATGGCTGATTGAGTAGTGAGGACGTGATGGCGGATTGACTTGTTAGGACGAGATGACTGATTGACTGGTGACGACGAGATGGCTGATTGAGTAGTGAGGACGAGATGGTTGATTGAGTAGTGAGGACGAGATGGCTGATTGAGTAGTGAGGACGAGATGGCTGATTGAGTAGTGAGGACGAGATAACAGGAATAAGGTACCTCGTATTGCTAAACAGCCAGTATTTTTGTTGATCTCTTTACATAGCTTTAATGTGAGTGTTCTGCTTTGTGCACATGCTTTAGTGTTTATTGAAGCTATTCAAATTAATTTTTCATAACTGTAAAGAATGAAACACATTAAGTCAATTCAGTTGTCTAATCAAATTTAAAACATTCAAAAATTCATTGCATGAAAACGTTCAACTACAACCAGTAAGATATGAAACTAAAATTTAGTTTTCAGAATAAAAAATCATCAATTAATAACCACTTTTTATCAAATAAAGAAATTAATGCATATCTTAATTATTTTCAAAATTTTGATAAATTTAGTTTGCTCAGATTTAATACTTTTAAAATAAAATGTTCACCTGCAAATCTCATAACTCATTTTTAAAATAAATGTTATGTAAGTATTGATTTAAAGATTTTAATGATTTTTTTTCTAATTCTATTTTTTTCTCAATAAAGGTAGGCTTTTTCCACTTTATAACAAAATATTTGCACATATCAACAAAAGAACCAATTTAAAAGAAGTGTATAATTTATAGTACACAATTTAATTTATTGAAACATATTTTGTTGTACTGCAATTCAAGATTACTTAACTACTACTTACATTTTTACTATTTTAATATTACTCAACTAATGCCTACATTTCTACCGATTCAAGATTACTCAACTGCTTCCTATATTTCTACAAATTCAAATTTAATCATATACTGCCTACATTTCTACCAATTCAATATTACTCAACTATTGACTACATTTATACCAACAGTTTCTCCTATCAAAGTTAAAATGAAAGACTAAAACAATAATTATATAGTCGGGCATTCTTTATTTAACGAAATATGTTGAAATTCATTTAAGCTATTATTATGGAACTTCTGAATGTAATACATAAATGATGCAATGATACATACATTATTACGTAGTGAGAGGTCTCATTACTGTTAAGGCTTAGTGGTATTAGTATTTTAATTATGTTTGCTTAACATACGTCTATAAATGGATTAATGTTTCTCTAAAAAACTTCACAAACACTTCTTAATTGAGAGTAGAATCTAGAGAAACTTGACAATTACGTAACATACTTTTTTAGTTTTGGGGAACATAGCAAAGTTATTTAGCTTATGTACGTATGTGTATAGGAACCGTATGACTGTGTTTTGCTACGTTGTTACATATAATACAAATTGTTTTGTAAAATAATTTTAAGTTTTAACCCTTCTTTAAAATTTAGAGCAAAATGCAAAGCAATGAACAGACTTTTGCGAAAAAGAATTACTTAATATTTTATTTATAAACATATTTTGCTGATGCACTGTGTAGTGGTCGAGAACACTGAATGCAAAATGACATTTTCCAGCTAGTAAATATACATTCTCTACTGTAAAAATCCATGTTTATCCCTTTCATATTTGGTGTACCGATGACAACGGTTCCCCTTGTCCTCGATTATGAAAAAGCTCGTTTTTTTACACAAGAATCATAACATGAAAATAAAATTTGAACATTGTTACCGATAAACTGAGCAATTGTTTACTTTTTTAAAATAGAAATGTTTAATGACTTCCCTTTGACGTCTTTCCCATAATTGTGCAGCACAAGTGCTGATAATTTAAAATACGTTACTACTTTGTTTTTTCTTTTAAATTGCGATTTTAGTTTTGGTTAATGCTACGAGTGTTTCTATTATTTTAAGTTGTTCAGATTATCTTTTAAAAAGTTAACGTAAAACTAAGTAAGTATCAGATGTCAATATTTAGTAAAAATGGCAAATATCAATCATACCATCACAAATATGATACATTAAAAGTTATGTGTTATTTAGTAATATCTTGCAAACCACACTGTCATTACTGAGCTCCCAATCCCAAAGGCTGATAGGATATCAGGCGTTCCGTACCTCTGACATAATTGTGTTAATATATTGGAGCTTACAAGCAATGTATACGTCTTAAGCTGAATGTTTTGGTACAGGAAAGCAAAGCCACCAACACTATTAAATATCTTTTATTTTACTTTCCTTGTATAACCCAAAGATAGTTCAAAAATAAGCTATCACTGGTATAACTCAATAATAGTATTCAGAAATTTCTGTAAATATATTCATATTGATAAAAAAAATACAGACATGCAGCTACAGCATATATTGTTTTAAAAACATATATGTTAATCTTATGTGTAGTAAACAAACTACATTTCACTAATTTGTAACTCAAATAGTAAATTGGTGTAGCCAACTGCAAGCTCTTCGGTAGTTGCATTTTATTTTCTTACTAGCTGACACGCGGCATAGAATACGTCGCTAATGATCTAGTGACGGGTGAAGACTTCCTGAAAGACCCAATTGTCAAAATGGGGTGGGTTTGGGCAAACGACTGTGAGTGAATGAAAAGAAGGAACTCTGGAGAGACCCGCGGAGTATTATCACCAGTCAAAAATGACGGAAATTTTCAAAATAAATACACATCAGATTAAAAAATAACTAATACAGAGCTTTCATTTATTTTATTTATTTTTTATTGGATTCATTTATTTTCATATTAAACAATTTTACGCGGAACGTATAAAAATTGTTATTTTTGGTGCAGTAATTTGGTGCGCACTATTGAAAAAGATCGATCGCAGCGCCACCTAACAGCATTATTCCTTACATACATACATACATACAGACAACGGGAATTATGTATATTTATATTAAAAAAATTGAATGAGCACGTTGCAAAGTGCGAATTAAACATTAAATTATTTGATACATGAACAAATAAATTTATACCACATTGGTGCAAATGTTACGTTTTAAATGTCTCAAAATATACATTTTTAAAAAGATGACAACAACAATGAGTAAAAACAAAAATTAAACTTTAAAAATTGTGTCTTATAAAAAAAAACGTGCGATCTACAAATGGCTACAATGTTCAACTTAAATACATTGTTGAAAAGATAAATATTGCTTGGGGTTAGCTCTCAACGAATCTAAAGGATTAAAGTATGTTCTTGGTATAAAATTTGGAAATAGTTTATGTAAAATGTTACTTTTAAAGGATACCAGTGTTATTTTATGAAAAAAGTGTTATTTATATTTAAGCAAAGGTAACCCAATTTTCTTATCAACAACGAATATAGAAGTTCATAGACTGAGATATATAGTTTGTTGTTTCTGGGTTTTTTTTTAGTTTTGAATGTTCACATTACTCTTTTAACATTTATTGTATAAATGAGCTATGCCAATAAAACATAAAAATATTAAATAAATATATAAATATAATTAACTAAATTTGGTTTTCAATGGTTAAAAATTGATATTTTTGCATTTATGTTCTGACAATAAATACATATTACATTCTCATAATAAGTTTTCATATTGTTTTCAACCCACACATTCACTGGGTGTAAATGTTATGGTTGTATTACCATTATAACTTTTTAGGTAACTTTACATGAAACATTATTTGTTTGAAAAAATAAATCGTTTTTAAATGTTTGTATCTTCGTCACATTGATATAAAACTTGTTTTTTTTTATCTTTGAATCATGACTTTCAATAATCTTATTATCAAAAGTTTAATATATCAAAATATATTATTAAGACATCTTTCATTTTAAATTTAACATTTACTGGGGTTCTTTGCGGCAGTTCAAATTGTAAAGAACATTTTAGAATTATTTAATTTTTATATTTGCATGTCATAAATTCTAAAGAAGTTGATTGAAATTTTGCGCTTAATGCCACATAAATAAAGAAATTCATTGTAGCGTTGACTTGTACAGCTAATTGTGTGAATGCTCTAGTTAGAATAATAATATCGACTGGTAAATTATCCCCTAACATTGTTATACACACATCAAGACATTCATTCGGTATCAATATTGAAAAGGCCATACAGCAACAAATAATCAAAGATATTTTAATAGATCTCATTTCCTTTACTCTCTTTGTTCTTGATGTTGACAGGTTACCGATATTCTTAGTTGTTTTTATCAGTTGTATTATTGTAACAGTTGTACAAAATAGTATAGTTATCATTGGGACAGTAGAGCAGATGCCTGTAAACATAATAATGTCAATGATCGACATAAACACTTTGATGTCATCATATTCTTTTCTTTCAAAAGACATTAACATTGTAGTGTTAAATAATGGATTATAAGCCATGACGCAATACCGTCTATACCACGAAGGACTATAGATTAAAGCAAAGAGTACAAATATAAATACAACCATAAAAGACATTCTTCTTGGAGAAATAAGTCTTGAAACGTGAAAAGGAAAACACACAGCGATCATTCTCTCAAGAGATATAAGTGAAACTAGCCACACGCTGGTACCCATAGTATATACATCAAGGATCATAAAAGAAACTGCGTAAAATGCCCCAAGTCTGTAGGCCCAAATTAACTCAGTTCTTAAAAATATTAAAATAATTCTTTCATAGGTTTTAGTAACAGAAAAAAACAAATCAGAGACTGATAAAGCAAAGAGCACAATATTTGTTGAATCGTTCATTCCATGACGTAATAGAACCAACATATTGATAGCGTTAGTAACTATTCCAACTACACCTAGAATAAAACTAACAATGCAGGTTAAAGCAAGTTCAGCTGTTAATGCAATGTCGAGCAAGGGTTGGTTGTTATTGCTAGTAGCAGTCATTAAAATATCAAAATTACTTTCACTTTGAACTACCAAACTCGTGGTATTCATCTCTTTTAAAATTGTGTTATTTCTGCAATAAGAAAATATAAGAAACTTATTAGTTAGAAAACATATATATATATATATATATATATATATATATATATATATATATATATATATATATATATATATATATATATATATATATATAAATAATAATATTGATATTTGAATATATTAAATTGAAGAAAAAATGAACTTTAAAAGAACAGAAAACAAAATTGAATTAATTTTAAAAATTGGGGGAAAAAACACTTGAAATAGTTCATTACATTTCAAGTGAAGACCGACTAACAGTAAAGTAGCGGAAGTAGCATGTGTTTCCTGCATCTAGAGAGGACGAGCATGGCGCGCGCCTTACTTGTGTACAGATAGCAGTCACTTCTCAATGGCTTTTTAAAGGACTCACTGCAATACCTAATCATTTGTCTTACACAACTACATAATTGATGATGTGTACATAAATAATGTTACTTTATACTGAAGACATGACAATATATACTGTTGAAATGTGTCTATATACATCAATAATGCTGTTGTCTATGGAAGGCATGCTACTATATACAGTAGAAATGATATCATAAACCAAAGGTACGATACTATATATATAGCAGAAATGATATTATATACAGAAGGAATTATATATATATATATATATATATATATATATATATATATAAATAATGATACAATATAAAAGAAGAGTATTGATATTTACAAAGGGTATGCTAATATAACAAAAGGAATGATACTATATACAGTAGAAATGACACTTTATAAAGAAGAAAGTTTACTTTATACAGCATGAATGATATTGTAATGACACATAAATTTTACACTATCACCATAAGCGCCCACCAATTTCATTAAATTCGTGAATTTTTAAGTTTTCATTTAAAATTTTAAAATGTATGTACCTACTAGCAACAAAGCCGTCCAAAGACGGGGATAAGTGTAGGGTGACATGTGAAGTTCATGTAAGAACATCACTACTTTACCCACCACGGTCTTTCCAGAGACCCTACCTCCCTATCACACCACGGTCTTTCCAGAGATCCTACGTCCCCCCCCCACCGCGGTCTGTCCAGAGACCCTACCCCCCACCACCACGGACTTTCAGAGACCCTACATCCCCTCAAGAGCAGTTTGTCGAGAGACCTACCATCTCGATCGGCCATACATGTGTATCACGTCAAAAATACTATACATTATAGTTATAACAACATTACCCACCCCTGTCTGACCAGAGACCCTACCACAACACCGCGGTCTTTCCAGAGTACCTACCTCCCCCCTCCTCCACACCACAGTGTGTCCTTAGTTATAATAAATAACCCGTAAATAGAAAGTTTTTTTTACAAATTCCAAAGCGCACCGCTAAAAGTAAACTCCTGGGGAAAAAAAACAGCACCAAAAATAACTCGTTTTGAAAGTCGTTAAAAAAGTTAAATGAGACATACTTTTTCTCCGCCAGTGATTGGCTGTAGGATTCTGTAGATGTTTGACGGACCAATCGCTATCGATGACCGCACAGAACATTGCTTTTATTATATATTATGAGTAAAATACAGGTTTGTTTTAATAAAAAATGTTTAAGCCATTAAAGCATTACGAGTTTTTCTTTAATAATTTGTTTGAATCTTGTAAGTTATTTTCGTTCTTCCCTTCCGGAATTCCGTCGTGGAATGGGTTGCCTGAAGAAACAAGGAAAACCAAAACTTTATCAACATTTAAAACTCTAGTGGGAATTCAGGACTAATTATAAACAATGGATAAGCGTAGGAAACAATAATCTTCTGTATAGAATGAGCGTCTTTAACAGATAAGATAAGATAAGTTAAGATAAGATAAGATAAGATAAGTTAAGATAAGATAAGATAAGAGTTGTTAAAACAATCAATTAATTTTCATACTTGTTACTTCACAAAACAAATCGTGTGGCAAGAACTTCATTTAAAGTTAGAATTGTACATAATTTACTGAGTTTTTGTTTTCTCACCATAACTTTTTTATTTAAAAAGAAATATTTAAAGTGAATTAAAAAACACATCTGCGCGTAACGTAAACGATTACTTTGATCGAAAATTGATGTCTTGGTTAGAAAGCTAAAGTTTAAAAGCGAATTTTATCATCTACAGTATAATAGTTCTCGTAAATAAAGAGCATACATCCCTTTAAAGATAAAATATAAGTTAAAATTGACTGCCTAGGCCCTGGGTACATAAAATATAAAACTATTTAACTTTTTTAAATTTACTGATTGAGGTTTACTTGTTTAACGGTTTAAAAGATGTTTATGTATGTACAACTTGAGCTTATGGGGACCACTGTAAAATGTTTAAAAATTGATCATAAAATTTAGAATTCAGATGAACAGAGACTTCATGTTAAATAAAAGGGTGTACAAAATTGAGTATGGAGGAATATGAAAAGAAATCAAATATATTTTTTAAATATAAAATTATTATTACTGTGTTTGTATTTAGATTGACAAATGGAAGAAATGATACATATCCTAGACTTTTCAATAGGGGAATAAATAAATAAAATGTGAGTTAATTGTTGGATAATAAAAGTATGTTTTCAACACAATTTTTCCAACATTATTAAAATGTAGACCCTTTCAATCTCCCTCTTACAAAGAAATCTATTAATTGTATAACTTACTTTAAATAGACACAGCACAATTTTTAAAGTCTTATCGTAGAATGTACTTACATTATTTCCTTAGAATATAGTAGAATTTATGATATTGTCATACATTTCTATGATTTAAATTTTAAGAAAGCCTTCATTCACATACTGATACAACTCATATTGTCAAACAATGGAAGATTAACATAACAAAATTATTAGTCTACAAAATAATGGTCCATACTACAAATATAAAAAGAAAGTATTTAGAATGCAGTTTTAAAATTCTTAACAGTAGGAACAATCAGTATGTAAATTAACTTATACCCCTTGTTTTCTTTAGAACAAAAGAGAACGATCGTTCCCTGAAGGTTTCTAGTGCGTTTCTTAGGAATAGAAACATATAGGTGTATAACTAGAGCACAGAGAGGGATTGTTTCTGTAATAAGTGTTACGTATTGGCGCATTGAGCTTTTCAGAATGATGGCGTTATAAGCAGAAGGAAATGTGAGAAACAATATTTATATACTTCTCGTGAGAAAAAATGTTGCCAGAATTCCTAGAATAGAATGTATACTTAATATTATAACAGTCCTTTTACAAGAACTATACATAAGTTAAATTACATATATAGAGAGAGTTATGCATGTATCGGTGCTTTTAATAAGTGAATTATTTGATTTTACTGGGCATTTTTAAAAATAATATATGAAGTTGCTTGTTTACATTAAAGAATTTCAGGATCCAAAATTGAGATCGCGACCACTCCATCCAACAAGACAAATCTGACAGACAAATAGAATACCTGTGATTAGTTACAGAGATAGGAATATATACAAGCTATAAGGGAAAAATAAATGTCAAGGTTATTTTTAATTGCTGTGTAGTTTATCCGACGTTTAACGATCTCATTGGCTGCATAGAGATGGAAGAGGGTGAGAATAGAGACTTTAACACTCTTAAGGGGAAGCCGAAGATCACTGGTGTTTTTAAAGGGTTTGGTAAGAGTCTTGTTAAAAGGTCTATTGGCTTACTGATTGGGATTTCAAATATTTCAAATATGTTGGATGTCCAGAGCGACAAATGATGTCTCATTCGCTTTCTACATTCTTATAATATCAAATTATTAACACTTTGCATTACACCTTGACGGCCTGTACAAATCATATGTCACTGTCTGAATTTAGGACTTGTTCCATGCCCTATCTCCCGGCCAAGTCTAGCGTGGGATAACAAATGTCAACAGGAGCACGACAGCTTCAGGAGCTATGCTATATACTATATGACTGAGTAACGTTCGTGTCCACGATGTGATAAAACCTTTAGAAGTATCAGTTAGTATGGCAATGTTATGTTCGTGTCCCCGATGTAATCTAGCCTCTTAGAAGTATGAGTTAGTATGACAATGTTATGTTCGTGTCCCCGATGTAATCTAGCCTCTTAGAAGTATCAGTTAGTATGACAATGTAATGTTCGCGTCCCCGATGTAATCTTGCCTCTTAGAAGTATGAGTTAGTATGACAATGTTATGTGCGTGTCCCCGATGTAATCTAACCTCTTAGAATTATAAGTTAGTATGGCAATGTAATGTTATTATTTCATACACTAAACTCAAATTTTTCAGCTTATATTTTAACATGGTTTTTTCAGTCTGGTTTGGGAATATTGACAAATAATATCTCATGTTATCATGATAGTTTACCATTTAAATGTAAGGTTGTCATAAAACTGTGCCTAAAGGAATTACCATATATTAAAATATGTTTTAGTTAATACAATTTTAATATTGTGTTTAGAACTTATGTTTAATTGTGCTGACAAATTTTAATACCAATAAAATATTTAATTTATGTTATGTATAATTTGACTTAAAGGTGACACCAAAGTGTTAAAGAATAGCGGGGAGGGCATTATCGATAGCTTAACATAAATATATTTTTAAAATAACTAAGCTTGGAGAATTTTTAGTTGCTTAGTATATGTTAATCTGAAAAATAATAATGAAATCAAGTTGGCCTTAACACTTTGTCTAAATACAACATATATTGACACTTATATAAAATACACAATATTAACTGTGAGAGAATTTGCTTATACCCTAATAACATACACAGTTTGACAGTGTGATATTATAATAAGTGCTATAAATAAGCACTTTTGTATTTTCTTATTTAAATACAAGGTTGCGCTGGGGCGCCGTGGCGCCTACGGCGCCCACTGTTTTTAGAGTGCCTATACGGAGCCCACTTTTTTCAAAAGCCCAAATAACTTATCCTTGTTTTTTAAATACTTAATATTAAAATTACTGAAATGTACACAAAATATTTTATAATAAGGGTTGTAGGGCACCTACGGCACTCACTGCAGCTGTAGGGCGCCTACGGCGCCTACTTTTTTTGTCAAAAGCCCAAGTAACGTTTCCTTGTTTGATAAATACGAAAATTAAATATTAAACTTGCTGAAATGTACAATAAGTATTTTAAAATTATAAATCCTCAAATTCTATTTTTACATCGTTCCATTTTCAAAAATTAAAATATAAGCTAAAACAATGACGTCATATAATATTTTTTTTACAGCGCGTCTTTAATTTATAATTATTTTGCACACCTTTTTGCACGCCTTTCAATGGACGGCTTGTATTAAAATATAAGCTCAAAAAATGACCTCATAGCTCTACGGATCCAACCTGTGACTTGGGCTTTTATGTTGTTTATGTCAATACGATATGATCAGAATATTATTTCCAAAGAAGCTAGCCAAAAGGCATAAACAAAATATATGTGCTTATTTGGATGTGTGTATATAAAACAGGAGAATTATTAGTGCAAAAAATAAAACAAGCTTAATTGTTTGTATACGTTTTTCAGCAAATATGCCACTCTGTATGTCCGATTGCAATCTACGTTTAAACTGAAAAAAATAATTATAATTTTAAAAAAAGACACTAACATTCATTTCTATAAAAGTATTATTTACCATCTGCATAATGATTTTTATAAATTAACAAAACATTTCAGTTATTAGTCACATGAAGCTCTGCATAAGCTATGAAACAAAGATTCCGGGTTATTAAATATTTTTTGTACAATTTTTCTTTGTTTGTCTTACAATTATTCGAAGAAATTTCACAACTAAATATTCACATTGTTGAAAATGTGTTTTTATTTACAAGTGCTGAAATGTATTTTAAAAAAATTAAAGTATACTTGGTAGAAACCAACAATCACTTGCAAACCAAAATTCTAAATAAATAAAGTCATAGAAACAAAACGTGTTACACTGAGACTTGTTGGCATTAACAATTTATTATTTTTGACGTGTTAGAACAAAGCTAGATGATTATAGTAATTTAGCTTTTGAATTGATCGATGTTCATGATCTTTTCAAATGGTAAATTTAGAGGCGACAAATGCATAACAATTATTTTAATTAATTTTAATTTCTTATTTGACTTGCAAGTTGATTAGTTGTTGAGGATAGCAGTCGTGATGACTAAAGTGAATGTAAATATTTCATAAGTGGCTAACAAGTGATGACTCAAGTGAATCTAATTATTTCATAAGTGGCAGACTACCCAGTTATGTTTAATTTTTATAATGCATCATTTCGTAAAATTGTTTATTTAAAATTGTTATTATTTTACACATTTATGGCAGTTTCCCCAAGTCATTGGTGTTACAAAAAAGCAGAGTATATTATTTTTTACAATCAGGTTCTAGCACTGACCTTGTGCTAGATCCTGACTTTGGATACCATCTTGTGGAAACAGCTGTCTTCTGAAAGGATACGCTCGACTGGCATACCGATGGTCACGGGTTCGAATACATGTCAAAGCAAGGATTTGTTCCCGGTGCCTAGGGCGTCCCTGAGTCACCCAGCTCCGAATGGGTACCTAACACTAGTTAGGCGGCTGGGAATTGCGTGGAACCTACAAAGCCATGGCCTGTGAACGCTGCATCACTTGCCAACAGATCATCTGTCATGGTCTGTGGATGCAATTATCTTCTGCATAGAAGGAGCGTCTGTATAGATAAGATACGATACAATAAGCTCTCCAGCCATTGCCATCAAATATAAACTAAAATGCACCGTATTTGTGACCTCCGTAATTTCCACTGTTCTAGTTGGGCGGGTGGAGTCCATTTGGCAAGGACCACACACTCGTTATTTAAGTTAGTGCTGCATGCACGAAATAAGTAGTAGCAAGACGTATTAGTGAAAGGACAAGTAGCGGGACCTAGTAGTGTATGGATATCTATATGAAATGACTAGTAGTGGGACCTAGTAGTGAAAGGATGTATATTGGGACCTAGTAGTGAAAGGACAAGTAGCGGGACCAAGTAGTGTAAGGATATCTATATGAAATGACTAGTAGTGGGACCTAGTAGTGTAAGGACTAGTAGTGGGACCTAGTAGTGTAAGGACTAGTAGCGGACCTAGTAGTGTAAGGACTAGTAATGTGACCTAGTAGTGTAAGGACTAGTAGTGGACCTAGTAGTGTAAGGACTAGTAGCGTGACCTAGTAGTGTAAGGACTAGTAGTGGGACCTAGTAGTGTAAGGACTAGTAGCGGGACCTAGTAGTGTAAGGACTAGTAGCGGGACCTAAAGTAGCGGGACCCTTTAGTGTAAGGACAAAGTAGTGGGACCAAGTAGTGTAAGGACTACTAGCGGCACCTAATAGTGTAAGAAAAAGAACTGGGCCCTGGTAGAAATGCATCATTCTCTCAGTTAACTTTCATATGCACTATGCTATCGGGATGTTATGCTGCTTGGAATGGTGTGATGTTTCCCTACTTCGTTAATCAGGTAATGTTCGCACTTAGCCACGGTCTAGTGAAGGCCACAATTTACATTGTCCTTTAATGATGTTCAATACGAGGTCGGTGTTTTGTTGTCAAAGTTTTTATTATTTCGTTAGTATTGTTCTTCTGACGCATTTTTATAGTACATCTAGGGCATTAAACTTAAACATTTTTTGTGAACGTGGATTAGTTTTAATGAAATCTAAAAGATAAAAATAAACTGGAAGAGTTGCATTTAGACTTTTGTATTGTGATTAAATAATATTAGAGTAGAGGTCATGTTATCAACATCTTATGTATGCCTCGATTACCGATGTATAGATGTCACGAATAGAGTAAAATCATAAAATAAAAATATTTGTTTTTAATGTATAATTGTTTTCCTATAAACAAAAGCTAAAAGTTTTAATCATCACACATTATATTAATTGTAATAATAATAATATTAAATAGATAATTTATAAAGCGCTTTATCCAGTAAGGAACTTACATGAAGGTTTTAACATGCATATAAGTAATAAATTAGCATTCATACCATAACAACCACATTAATTATTGTACATAACACAAAAAGCAACGTTAATCATAAAAATATTTGTTGTTTCATTAATTTGCAAAATAAATTTTGAAAAGATGTGTCTTAAGTGCAGTCTTGAAGGAAAAGTAGTGGGACCTAGTAGTGGATATCTCATATTACATTATCTTTTGATAAAAATTTATATTGTCGACACTCTCTTATTGTTAACAAAGTTGTTATAAAATGTTAAATATCAAATTTCCCTCTTCCTAAAACAGTTATAAATGTATTGAGTCCACTTTTAAAATTATTAACACATTATTTTGCGTGTACATTTTGAGCAGCTGTTATAAAATGTCTAATGTCCTTTGACTTGCAATCAATATCTTTCTAGAATAAAAGATGAGCTAATTTAGAATCAATGAAAAATTGATAAGATTTTTAAAAATGTCTTATCTTGGTCTAGTGCAGTGAAAAGTCGAAGTAACTTAGAGTTTAAACTAATAATAAAATCATTATTACGTTATTAGTCAAATGTGCAACAAAGACAAGTTGAATTGAATCAATTTTATTTCGTATTTAAAATAACTATTTTACATGAAATATATGTAATATAATGAAATAGTTTCATCAGGTTGTTTAAATCTAAGTCTACAACCATGGAAAGAGGAAACAAATTAATTCATTGGTTTATGATCCCCCTTTAAAGAGGCGAAGCTATGTGGTGTGCAAATTGTAGAACATTGGACATTTTTACGAAACGACAATAACAGCACTAGACACAACTAGACATTAATATATCTGAAAAACATAATTAACAAATTTTGGTTTTTATTTTTGTTTTAAAGATAAATTTGAAACAATTGCTTTCTCCGAAACAAATGTTACTATATATAATTTTAGTATACATATTATTTAAAATTTAAGTCAAATAATGTCAATAATACTATATCTCATATACTTGTCAATTACAACTTAATTGAAGTCACAAAAGACTATATTTATTCCTCTGCAATTTTTCCGACTTTTTGTCCCTCGCAGAAAATCATTATATGTGTTTGACTAATTTATTTATTTTTATTTTTTATTTTTTTTTGCGGTGGTTGCCTTAGTAGACGGATAAAATTATGACGAAGAAAGCATTGAGAATTAAGATTAAAGCAATAAAAATAGCAAATGAAATTTCCAGATCATCTTTGCTGACTAAAATGGGATATGAGATGAATTCTCTTTCGGAATTTATTGCGTTGCAAGTTATGAATTAGATTATATGTTAAATTTAATGGTTTAGTAAAATGTTGCAATGCCTTTAAATAAAATGATAAGTTAAGCATGAGTCTACAGCCGCTAATGAATTTAAGATTTTGGTATAATATTATGTACACATTAAAATAATTATTATTTTACTATAGTCCAATAAAGTGATAACTCTCAGTTTAAGTGACTTTATTACCTTTTTAATGTGTGTTTTTTCTCTGTAAAATTTAACAAGTTAAGAACAAAACAAATGTTGATTAAATAAAATAAATATATTTTAAACACAAACAAACACACAAAAAACACACCCATACAAAATTACAACGTTAATATGTAAGGATTGACTTCAATTATTGAAAATGCAACGTAAGCACGAAGTTCACTTTCGGAAAATCTACAATTTCAATGTTACTTAAATTTATGTAAGCTATCATTTTTAGACGCTCCTGTCATAAAGGAGATTGTCGCTACAAATTATAATTATTTACCTTTTAAGTCTAATTTGCTTTATTATTTTCATTGTAAATGCGCTGTTTGTTTTTCCTTGTTAGATAATTCGACCCATTATCACACTCGCAAAACGAGAATTCGTATGTGTTTTTTATTGCATGCAAAAAAATGTATATTTTTTTTCTATCCCTTCATATTTTCCGTCAACGTCGCACTACAAAGCACCGCACAGATGCACTCTTTATGAAATTTTAATAGAGTAAACTTCTATGTAGCATTAATAATATAATTGTTTGTTAAAGATTACTCTATTAAAATTTACAATTGTTAGAGTCTTATGTTTTTAATTGTGTTTTGCATTAATTGCTCTATTAGTATAACTAACCTGCATATAGCAAAATAATATTTGATTGACAAAATCGATTTAAAAATCACGTTCAATTCAAATTTAGAAAACTATGCACTTGTTATACTTAGTAATATATGTGTTTGACTAACTATTGTCCTACGCCACCTGCTCGTAGTTACGAAAAATTTGATAGCAAACAAATCTGTTTAACCAAGTGGCACGTCACTTGACCTCGATCCCTCTAAACAGGGACACAATTTCAAACAAGTAATACAAGCACAAATGATTATATCAACAAGTATTATTTCCAGCAAATAATTTCACTTTTTTTTCAGGGGAAATCATTCTAGAGTCACACAAACAATGTGTCAATATAATGCACACAACGCATCCGTCCAACATTAACATTCACAAAGCGGGAAAACCCCATTTACTATCATTCTAGATTACCTTAAACTTTACAACTGCTGTCTAAACATTGTTGCTAAAATTACGTGGGTCGAACCAAAAGAGATTTTCAAAAATTCCTTTTCCAACATTGTTCTTAATAGTATTAGCTATTGTCATGCGTTTGTTTCACCCTTATAAATGTCAAGGTTGATGAGAAATTGGCAAAATACTTTTTTTGTGTGTTTTTTTTTGTTGTTTTTTTATTTTCCAGAAATGCAGTAAGCTTTATGGTAATTGTTGAGTACTGATGTCTATATGGTAATTAGACACCGAGTACTTAGGCTCTAGTTGTCTAGGGTCGTATTAATTAATGGCTCTAGCCCCCCAGTGTTAAGTATTAATACCTATCTTGAACTGCAATACTTAAACACATATAAATGACACTTAACACCTCTGTGTACGACAGAGAGAAATATTTATTTACATAAATATATATATATATATACAAAATGAAAAGGGTATAAAATATGTAGAATGTAGACAATAATAATTCAGGTACAAAATATCTAAAATAGAGGTACGTTCACAATTGGATACTACATCCCTTGATTCGGCTCAGCTCCGCTATATACCTGCCGACCTCACACACTGTCTCAGGTAACGGGATCAGTCAGTGTTCCGCCTCACTGGTCAGCGATGCTTAACCCACACATCGTCTGATAGGCCGATCAACACCACGCCCCTCAGTTACTCAATGACTGACAGCTGGCTCCAATGTTACTAACAGTATCTTCTCGTCCGGTTCAGGGTCGTCTTCCCACTTTTGCCTGTAGAGCACATCTGGTGCTCACCTCAACACTATGTTGCACTTGGCTTTTCTAGCCCTAAGTTACTTCCTTCACTGTAGGCAGGTAACACTACCCTACAGTACTTACTTCACAGTAGGCAGGTACACTACCCTACCGTACTTGCTGAAAATACAAATGCACATACAAATATCGACTAACAATATATCAATACATCAATCAATCAATACATAAAAGAATAATAACATCTAACTCAAACATACATTTGACTATCCTTATAAGTCTAACAAACCTAAACCCCTTCAACAAGGCTCTGTTCCCCACAGTCTAGCCCCTAGAACCAAATTCTCAGAGTGACCTGTGATATCTGGGAAAGAGAATGCCTCATGGTTTCTCCCCAGTATATAAAGGACCGCTCACCCACGCCACCATAGCATCTGCCCTCATTGCTAACAATTCTATTGGGCGAACCTTTGCCCCATGGCTGGTGCATGTGACAACTTTCACCTGGTTGGTCAAACCCTACGTCTCATCCTCTTGGCACGTGATGGACTGTTTCCAGGAGGTACCAATCATGGCCTCATTTGCGTAACGTTCTACTACTTCGCTTGACCCAAGGTCAACTGTAGCGTTGGTTGGTTCTAACACCTACCCCCAACGGTTCTAAACTTCTAACAGTAACAGTTCTCGAAAGTATATTGAGTTACTATTCAACAGTAATTATTCGGCCCATTCACATCCTTCGGACGTCCTTAACATATTTGCGAGAACCGAACCCTCTATCAGGTATGGTATCTTAGACAAAGCATCTTAAATGCAATGTCGATGATGAAAACCAAAATACCCGTTGAGGGTCGGGTAAATCCGAAGTGACCGTTTCGTCCCCCTAAATTTTACTAGCAACGCCAATGAGCGGTGCCGGTTTAGGGCCAGGAGCACCAGTACGGATTAGCAAAAGGAACCGCGAAGAACGCAGCGGACGCCAGCTCTGAGGAAACCTTCCAGTGAGGGTTGCACCCTAGGTAGGTCATTGATGATCCCCCGCATAGCGGCGGTCAAAACCATTGAGACTCGTATGCTTTGCCGGGTTGGCACCAAAGTGGTAGCGGGTCATAGTAAGGCAATTCCACACCTCCTTGTGAGGCCAACTTAGTGGGAGGCATCCTCGACTTTCTGGCTTAGATGCCCAGGTGGCCGCTTCAAAAGCGACCTCTCCGGGGGGGGGTCCCACCTGTCAACGTCCTTTTCTGGGGGAGGGGGCCAGATAGCTGGGAGGGTCTTCCAGGAAGACCCATGAAGAGCACTAGGCTCGGGGCTTCTGATTTTCTTCCACATGTAGGATCATCAGGTATGGTTCAGGAGCAGTTGCTGTTCAAAGCTCGAAAGGACAGCCAAGAAATTTCAAATATATAAATGCAATTCCCAATTGAAATTGCATTAAAGATTGTTTGGTTACTCCTGCTCCAACAAGAATTTAATAGAATATATATTATCTAATGTAACTTTTCAAACTAAAACAAATTAATATTTTTCTTAAAAAACAGAAGCTTAGAGAGGAATGTCTTAATTAGCTGAACTTCTGTTGTCTACTACATTACGTTCTTAATATTAAGTTTATAATTTTTAAAAAGTGAGAAAACTCGACACCCTATAAAATAGACCACAATCAAAAGTATCATTTTCTCAATCTCATATGAACATTTTGAAACAAATACATACATAACTCATATGTTTTTATAAGTGTTATAACCAAGTGTTATCTTCCAAGTTATTTGTTGGGTGGAATTGTTTTTAAGTTTTGAAAAACTAAATTTGTTGAAGTCCCTAGAAATTATATTATTTTTTATTTATTTTGCTATTTAATGTGTACTTGTGTAGATATATCATGTCATCTGAATAAGACATTTGAATATGTACTTGTGTAGATATATCATGTCATCTCAATAAGACATTGGAATATGTACTTGCGTAGATATATCATGTCATCTCAATAAGACATTGGAATATGTACTTGTGGAGATATATCATGTCATCTCAATACGACATTGGAATGTGTACTTGTGTAGTTATGTCATGTCATCTCAATAAGACATTGGAATATGTACTTGTGTAGTTATGTCTTGTCATCTGAATAAGACATTGGAATGACCTATGGTCAATCTGAGCTATATGTTTTCAGATAACTTCATTTCTCTGCCTGTCCTATAAATATGGCACTGGTAGGTAAAAGGATTAATAATAAGAGAATTTTGAGACATTTTATAATAATTGTATTTAATAACATGAGCATTTTAGAAAACTTATAACAAATGTAATGGGAAGATATGTATTTTCTTACAACTCTGTAAAAACTAGTTGACTCTGATAAAATGTATGTTTATGAATCCGGCAATAATTGGCTGATTGAAACAAAAAAGGTAACTGAAGAAATGAGGGCGTATAGAATCCACATCAGAAGAACTTTTTATAATGTTTTTATTATTTAACAAATTTATCGCAGTTGTCTCAAGTGATTGGTGTTGTAAAACAGATCGGACTTGCAGAGTCTATCAGGTGTTTATAATTTTATTAAAATACTGTACACTTTGTAGTTGTTTTTAGTGCCCGTCGGTAATAACTGGAGAAATACGGATATTTTGGTAAATACACTATGTAGTTGTTTTTAGCGCCCGTCGGTAATAACAGGAGAAATACGGAGACTGGTCGATCGCATAAATTTTCCTCTTGTTCCGCATGTTTAATTTTCATAATATTAATACTTTCCAAGTACCAATAGAATCTAAAATGGACCATTCTGTCAGTTAACTTTCATATACACTATGTTATGGAAATGTCATGGTAGCTGCTTGGGATAATGTGGTGTTTCCCTACTTCGTTAATCGGGTTGTGTTCGAACTTAGCAAAGCTCCAAGGAAGGCAATCATTATCGTTGTCCTGTTAATAATTTTCAATGCGAGAAAGGAAGATCTTTTGTTGCAAATGCTTTTATAATTTCGTTAGTATTGTTCTTCTGACGTGTTTTTATAGTACATCTATGGCATTAAACTTAAACGTTGTTTGTGAACGTGGATTAATTTTAATGAAATCTAAAAATATAAAAATAAACTGGAAGAGTTGCATTTACACTTTGTTATTGTGATTAAATCATATTAGAGTAGAGGTCATGAGATCAATATTTTAAATGTTTTGATGGATAGATGTCCAAAACAGATATAGTGAAATCATTCAACATATACAAATATTTAAGTTAAATGTACAAATGTATTTCAATAAAGAAAAACTTCTAGGCTTCAATCAGCACACATTATATTAAAGTATCCGTTGTTAAAAATATATATATACTTCTTCATTCTCTTGTTGTTAACATTGTTGTTATAAAATATTTAATACCATTCTTCTTTCTTTATAACACAGTTATAAATGTATTGAGTCCAGTCTCCAAAATATGAACACATTATTTTACGTGAATAGATTTAACAGCTGTTATAAAATGTATGCAGTCCTTAGACTTGATATTAATATCTTTCTAGAATAAAAGATGAGGTCAGTCTTATCATAAAAGTTGACATTTTAATAAATATTTTAGCTTGTTTTCCTGCAGTTTTATGAAAAGTCGAAGTAGCTTAGAGTTTAATCCAATCATAAAATCATCATTTTATTTTTGGTCAAATGTCCAACAAAGACAGATTGAATTGAATCAATTGTATTTATTATAAAAAAAAACACTATTTTAAATGAAATATTTAAACTATAAGATAACGAACTAATCTCATCAGCTTGTTTTAATCTAACTCCGTCTATAACTAGGGTAAGATAAACAAAATAATTCATTGGAATATTGTTCCCTTTTAAAATAGGCGACTGTAAGTGGCTGACCACTTATGTAAAATTATACATCAAACATACCTCATGTATTTGATTGTGAAAACAACTAGAAATGAATATATATAATAGAAATAATAAAAAGATCATAGTCTTTAATTTTGTTTTAAATATCAATTTGAAACTAATTTTTTCTATGAGAATATATGTTGCTAGATATAATTTTATTATACGTAATATGTACAATTTTAGCAAATAATGTCAATAAAACTATCTCTCATAGACTCATAAATTACAACTTAAACGAAATTGACAACATTGACAACAGAATAATGACTTCTCTTTAATCTTACCGCCTAAGTTGTCTCTCGTACAAAATCATATTAGATAGATCAGGTCCGATGCTTTTTGGTGCGGTGCTGAAAGAAGGGATTTTAAAGCAGAACGTCCTTGGACGGCTTTGTTGCCCGTTTTTATATATGTGTCTTTATATTATACGCTTTAAATTTACCGCTTTTGTGCAATTGGTATAATTTAAAAAAGGAGTGCATATCTGTTTTTGATCCCGTTTCCCATAATTAATAATATTTTGTAAATTATATTCCAACCCTAAAACCATATTTTGTTTATGAAAAAAACAACTAATTACATAAACAATAAAAAAAAATAAAGATAATACACTACAGATGTTCAATTCAAATGGGGATTTATATGATTGTAGTTGTGTTAGGTTTAATAAATTTTCTTAATAAGTCCGGTAGCTCAAGTTTAAATTGTTAATTTGTGTAAGTTATGTAAACATAAAATGACAGCATTGGTCCTAGAACTTTATATGAATGTGAAGATCATTGATGGTTAACTTTAATAAGTAAGTTTATAAGAATAAGCAAGTAAAATTTGTTGGCTTTCCTTGTTAGATAAGACTACCCATTCCACTTACAATTCCATTCTAGCAAAACGAGAATTTGTTCTTATATACAATAAAAATAAAAGTGTTTTTATCCCTAAGTATTTCCTGTCATCGACGCACCAAAACGCACATTTTACTGATACACTAAAACTAAATTGTGAGTAAACTTCTAGAAGATTATTAATATTTATATTATTTAACAATCATTAAATTATATTTAATAATTTTAAGAGACTATTTTTAAATTATCTTTTGTTACATTAATTTTTCTTTTAATTTAACTTAGCCGTACTTGGATCACTATGAAAATTTAATTGACAAAATATATTTAAAAATCGTGTTTAATTCAAATTAGAAAACTATGCACTTTATATATTTAGTTTAATGAATATGCTTCACTAACTATTGCTATGGACGATGGGTTGCGGTTTGCCGTTCCAAAATAGCAAATCTATTTTATGTAAGTGGCTATCCACTTGACTTCGATCGCTCTAAACAGGGCCTTAATTTTAAATGAATGCTATGATTCTCCTACCTACAACAAGCCATTAGTAGAATACATATATCTCATTTAACTTTTTCTTAGCTAATACATTTTTTAGATTTTTCTTACAATCAGTAGCTTGGAGCAGAGTATCTTTGTAACCCTTACCTTTGTTGTCTACATGATTACTTAATTTAATTTAATAATTTTAAAAAGTAAGAAATGCTTTAAAAATGATCGTGATAAAATATACACATTTCTCAATTCTGTTATGAACTTTTTGAAATAAATTATTTATTAAATCAAATGTTTATATCAGTTGATTACTTTGGGAAGAATATTGACACATCCTATTATTACTGTGTTGAACTTGAACTATCCCTTAACCTGTCATTGGGGCACCATCGTGAACTGTACACTAGCTGACGCCATTTGTCCCAGTCCTGTGCTGCCTTTTGAGAGTCGCTGAATGACAGGCCGGTCCACTCTTTGATATCGTCTTCCCTTCTCTTCCTTTGTCTGCCTCTTTTCCTTCCTCCCTGGACTGTGACTTGCATTATAGTCTTTGTGAGACCTCCAGATCTTGCCAAGTGTCCGTACCATCGCAGTTTCCTCTTCTTAATTGAGGTGAGAAAGTCCTCGTAGGGGCCAATGACAGAACTTAATTTTTTTTTGCTGACCGCTTCGTTTGTATTGTTTTTGTGAATATCTTTCTGAAACGTCCAATCTATAGCGCATTGATTCTTATTTTGAGGTCTGCATGAGCGTCCAAGCCTCACAACCATGCAAGAAGACCGACATCGCTAGAGAGCGCATAAGTCGAATCTTTGATCTCAGAGAGAGTTTCTTGCTTTGCCAGATGTGCTTTAGTTTACTCAGTGCAGCCATTGTTTGGGCCAATCTGGCAAGAATTTCTAGCTTTAAGCATTAGTCGGATATTATGGACCCTAGAAATTTAAAGGAGAAGACCGCTTCGAGTTTTTGCCCATTTATGCGTATATCATTTGTGAATTTTCTATTAGCCATGACCTTGGTCTTTTCTGCATTGATTTCCATGCAATAAGCATTTACTGT